>JAKRGJ010000017.1:416464-653419 GCA_022392945.1 Ophiostoma australiae | reverse complement strand
CATACATACATACATACATACATACATACATACATACATACATACATACATACATACATACATACATACATACATACATACATACATACATACATACATACATACATAGTAATATTCGCACCCAAGCCAAACATCATAATACATCATAAATAGACGTATGCAGACCAGTGGGGTCCGTGGCACACTTCTCGACCCTGCAGTATGCCGATCTGTGCCACCTGGACCCCGACCAGGGCCTTGCGCACGCCTTGGCGAGTCCATGTCTGCCAGATACCATGTTTACCACGGAGTCTTTCCTCCGCCTGGTATCCCCAGCGTCACACTGAAAACCACCGGCGGATGCGGCTGTACTATGTATTACAGTATGCTGTATCGCGGTTGGTATGGGGAGTAGACAGCTGGGCGATAGCACCGCTATTATCAAATTACATACAGCGACCACCTGTTATTGCAATCACAGCTGATTCATAATGATGAAATGAACATCTATATTACGCTGCCTGCGGCAAATGACTACATGCTGACTATCTACAACCGCCACGCTTGGCATCATTGCATCAATTCTGTAACGCCCGCCTTGAGGCCACAACTTGCCAAGGACACATGTACATGGTACTATGTATGGAACACATCGTAGTATGGAGTAGACTGGTGCACACTATTGACACATGTGCACCCCGTTAACCCGTTCGGGGTCTCGATCCCCGACGCGCTGCAAGGTAAATACATGAGGTAGATAAGCTGCACACGTTCACACAAAGAAGCCACAGGACCCGTGTTTTGTGCCGTCATGCCGTCATTGTTGACGCCACCTTAGCCCTTTTCGGGAGACTTATTTCTGCTCTGATGATTGTGTTATCTATTATCTACACTTAGTATGGGATGTCTTTGATACGTATGGTCTTTACAGCAACTTTCATGATATGGTTATCCTCGTCACATTCAATAATGGGTGTAGTTTGCTGCAACCAACGCTCATACATAGCATGGAACCGCTTCAGCGCCTAAAAAAAAAAACAAAAAAACAAATAGCAGTCAATTAATATACAGACGCCCTCCTCGTGCAAACAAACGCCGTGCCCCTATACATAGTACATTGAGTCTATCAAACAGTATCATTTTTTGGTTGCACCAGTGTCAACTCGCTTTGCGGGTGGCAGTGCCGGCTTCTTGAATGCGCCGTTGCTGCTGCCACCCGCTGCTCCGTTGCCACTGCCGCCCACTTGCGTAAAGGTGCCTCCTTTGAAATACCGATCCTCCTCGGCCTTTCTCTTGCGGTTCATGTCTGCGCGCACGCTCGGATCGACCAGCTCAAGTCCTTGGACAGGCGTAAATGCCAGTGACGACATCGTACCACCCTGGCCCACCGTCGTGCCAACGCCAGACGTCCGCAACCCTCTTCCGTGTAGGTCCAGGCCGCCAGCTGTTTGCCCAACACCACGCAGTGACGATGCCGCGCCTCCGGACACTGATGATGCGATGCCGCCCCAGCCCTTGTTCTTCGCACTGAGCTTGGCCCGTGTCCGGTTGTCGATCTGGATCGCACGTACCCGACCGTCGCCTGCTGCTCCAATCATACCGAGACCCTCCGTCTCGTCTCCGTAGCCAACTTCCTTTTCCTCCTGGCCAAAGGCCATCCGGTTTTGTGCCTTGCGCAAGTCCGTCACTGCGGAAGCTGCCTTGGCTTGCCGCGCCCGCCGACCACCACGCTTTCGCGATTGTTTGTCGTCGGGTGCCGGCAGAGCCTTGGCGCCCTTGCTCAGTGGTTTCTCTTGCAGCTTATCTAGCCGTTCGAGGCACTGTTCCTTCATCTCCTCGCCAGCTCCTCCGTCAGGAGACGAGTGGATTCGGTCGACCCGCGCCGCCAGGACCACCTTGGCCGACACAATCCGCATTGCTTGCTTTTTGAGGTCGGTCGGGATTGTGCGTACAATAGGCGACTGGTACAGGAAGCCCTGCTGGCGCGAAGTGACATTCGTAGCCAACGCGCTCACATTGCCGCCTTTTTTGGAACCCCATGCTGCAAGGTTGCAAGCCGGCGTCTTACAGAGGCCGGTCAGACCACCGGCCGTGTTGAGCAATTGCGCAGCTGTCAGAGAGCCGATGAGCGCAGTCAGATTTGGCGCGAAAATTGTCATGCGCGACTGCACGTATTCCGTCAACGTCTTCTTGGCATCATCAAGCTTGACGATTGTTTCGCTAGCCGCCACCACACCGTCCAGCTCGCTTTGTGGCATGGGTTGGCCCTTGGATGTGATTGCGCTCGTCGTAACAATCATCAAAGTCGGCTTGTCAAGCACCGAGTCCAGAGATACACCCAGTGGGTTGGCCTTTGACTGCGGAATCCTCCGCATCGTATCAGAGTCCAGTGGGCCGTTGCCCAAGACCGCCGCAGTCTTTGCATATTCCAGGGGATTGGTCACAAGAGTCTCCAGCTCCGGGAAGCGGACAGAGTAGTGATCACGGACCCATTTGTGCACGACCACCACTTCGTTGTCGATGGACGTCGAGAGACTGTTTGCCTGGGTCAGGAGATGGTATTCGGGGTGCTCTTCGACATTTCCGACGTGCTCGTTGCGCGTTGCATCTGGTTGGTGTTTATAGAATTCGATTTTCTGTAGGGCGTCGTCCACACAAGTCAGGGCTGCTGTTCGTCGCAAAGAAGAAAAAGATGTAAACACTTTTGAAGTCTGTGTTTGTAGGGTAAAGGGGGGATACAAACATACCTCTAGGACGGATTCAAGTGTCTTAACAAGATTTACAGCCGACCGTATTCCTGATGGTTTTCCCTTTCCGTTTTCTTGCGCGTCAGACTCGGCAGATGTTTCTTTGTCGACCATGTCGTCGTCTTCATCTCCGTCGTCGTCTTCATCTCCGTCGTCGTCTGAGCTCAGTAGGTCATCCATGGCGATGTCGCCTCCTGCAAAGCCCATCAGGGCTGCCGTGTCGTCATCGCCATCTTCCTCAACTGCGTCGACATTCTCGTTGTCAGAGTCCTCAAAGTCCTGCAGCAGCTCATCTGCAAGGGTCGACATTTCTTGCGCTCGGTGATAGACAGCAGAAAAGACACTTATAGAGGTCGAATCAAGCCGAGAGTTGCGCTGGAAAGTAAAGCCTGGATCACAGTTATCGAGTGTGGCTGGTAAATATCGGGCAGAAAGAAAGTAAGAGCTCAAATTGGAAAATGGCAAAAAAAAAAGTAGCGATGAGGTCAAACGCGCTCGAGCTTGGGCGACGATTGTTATCGCGATATGTCAGTGGCGAATCTTATGTAATCGATCACGTGCATAGCAACCGCCTAGTTTTGGCCATACTTTTTTATGGGCCATATCGCAACCTCTCAGCTAAACTAGTATTTACATTGATACATGCATTTCCATATGCACCTAGTCCAGTCAATATCTCGCCAAACATACAGCATCGACGCGCAAAATGGATCGTGGCCCGCCTCGCGTCAAGAACAAGGCCGCTGCGCCTGTGCAGGTCAGTACATTGCTCTCAGATACCCAGCCTGCATTGATTTCGAGCCTTGCTCTACTCCTACGCTCCTCACGAAGCTCGCGACTCATCGCTTCTGCTGCAATTGATTGACCATGGCTGACCTTGTCTTTGTGATTCTGGAGTATAGATCTCTGCAGAACAACTTCTACGTGAAGCCGTCGACCGCCAGGAGCTACCCCTTCAAGCACCGACTACCAAATTCGCCGATCTCGAAGAGCTACACGAATACCAAGGCCGAAAACGACGCGAGTATGAAGACTATGTCCGGCGCCAGCGAACGAGTCTGAAGCCCTGGGCCCAGTATGCGCAGTTTGAGCTGGAGCAGAAGGAGCTCGCACGAGCACGGTCCGTCTTTGAGCGGGCTCTGGATGTGCTGCCTAACAGCGTACCGCTTTGGATCAAATGTAAGCTGCCACTGATGCCGTGCCTGTTCGTATTTTCTTGACGCATGCTGACTTTTGTACAGACATTGAGGCCGAGATCAAGAACCGCAACATTGCCCATGCGCGTAACCTGCTGGATCGGGCTGTCACACACCTGCCACGAGTTGACAAGCTATGGTACAAATACCTATATGTGTAAGTTTAGGAGCCGTGTACCCTTCGATATGCGAAGCATCTGCTAATTAAGACGTAGCGAGGAGATGCTTGGAAATGTGGCAGGAACAAGACAGATCTTTGACCGTTGGCTGAAATGGGAACCGGCAGAAGAGGTGTGGAACGCATACATCCGCCTCGAGAAGCGCTACAACGAGTATGAACGCGCACGCGACATCTTCCGGTCATATACTGTTATTCACCCCTTTCCTCGGACATGGATCAAGTGGGCAAAGTTTGAGGAGGAGTTCGGCACCAGCGACCTCGTGCGCGAGGTGTTCCAGACGGCTGTCGAGTCGCTAGGAGACGAATACGTGGACGAGCGGCTGTTTATCAGCTACGCACGGTTTGAAGCTAAGCTCAACGAGTATGAGCGCGCGCGTGCAATCTACAAGTTCGGCCTGGACAACCTACCGCGCGCCCGGTCCATGTTGCTACACAAGGAGTACACAACCTTCGAGAAGCAGTTTGGCAACCGCGAGGGTATCGAGGACATTGTTGTATCCAAGCGGCGGCGGCAGTACGAGGAGCAGGTTAAGGAGAACCCCAAGAACTACGACGTGTGGTTCGACTGGGCACGGCTCGAGGAGACAACGGGCGATGCGGATCGCATTCGAGACGTCTATGAGAAAGCTGTCGCTCAGATCCCCCCTGCACAGGAGAAGCGCCTCTGGAGGCGGTATATTTTCCTATGGATCTTTTACGCCCTGTGGGAGGAGACGGATGCTAAGAATCCCGAAAGAACACGGCAAGTATACGACACATGCCTTGGTCTCATACCACACAAGAAGTTTACGTTTGCCAAAGTGTGGCTGCAAAAGGCCTTCTTTGAGGTACGGCAAGGCGAGCTGACGGCGGCACGGAAGACTTTGGGGCGTGCTATCGGCATGTGCCCTAAAGACCGGCTTTTCAAAGGCTACATTGAGCTGGAGAAGAAGCTGTATGAGTTCCAGCGCTGCCGGACGCTGTACGAAAAGCACATCATTTACAACCCAGCGAACTGCAGCACGTGGATTGAGTGGGCTGAGCTGGAACGGGGTCTCGATGACGTGGACCGGGCGCGTGCAATTTACGACATGGGAGTCAGCCAGCCGATGCTAGACATGCCCGAGGTTCTGTGGAAGGCATACATTGATTTTGAAGAGGAGGAGGGAGAGTACGAGCGCACACGGGATCTATACGAGCGCCTTCTCGACAAAGCAGACCACCCCAAGGTCTGGATCAGCTTCGCACTCTTCGAGGCACAACCCGACAGCGATGAGGAGGAGGCAATCAGCGAGGCCAAGGAGCGGGCGCGCAAGGTGTTTGAGCGGGCGACAGCTAGCTTCCGCGACAAGGAGCTCAAGACAGAGTGTGTATCTCTGCTGAATGGCTGGCTTGCGTTTGAACGGGAGAACGGCACAGATGAAGACGTGGCCAAGGTGCAGAAGCAGATGCCGCGGAGAACAAAAAAGAAGCGGCGCCTGGACGACGGCAGCTGGGAGGAGTACGACGACTATGTATTCCCCGCAGACGACCGGCAGGCAAAGGGCCAGATGGACCTGCTGGCAATGGCCCAGGCGTGGAAGAAGACAGGCGGCAATGTGGCTGGAGGGTCGTCATAGATGCAATAGGGCAGTGTTGTGCAGGTGGCTGGAAAAGACTAGAAGGACGAGTAGAATAGTAATAAGCATATACATGCCAGGACGGCCTGGTCTCTTTTATTATTTTCAGAGTGTCTAGAAGTATAGTTTAGCCAATTGCGTTTGATACGTGACATCATTGCCGCTGCGATTGGAGACCAGCCTAGGCCAGGCCGGTTCGGAGTAAAAAGTAGCCAAGCCTGCAGACGATCCGAATCGTAATGACGGCAGCTCTTGGCAACGGTAGGAATTATGCACTTGATGGTTCGCGTTCGCGGTTATATTGACAGCGAATATTGTGCATTCTGAGCTCGTCTTATAGAGAAGCGGGCTGGCTCTTTGGCTCTTTGGCTCTTTGGAAGCTGCCAGCGTCTGCCGAGTTATCCGTACTATGTAGTCTGACCGCTTCTTTCAGTGCGCTATTATGCAGCCGCGGAAGCGAACAGCTGTTTCAAAGAGAGACCACCAACGCATCATGGAATTAAGCAGACGTCATGATATCGTAAGTAACTAGAACAAAATACCAAGAGGCAGAAGACAGAAAGCCAAGTACAGCGCACAAGAGGTTACAGAACAAAAAGTGCCAGTGAAGAATGAACGGCAGTAAAACCAAAAAGAAAAAAAAGAAGAAAAAAAAGGTCAGATACTGAAAATCAAGAGAAGAGATCGAACCCGCTAGTCCCCCAACCAGGTTTACCTATCTGCATTCTAGCATGATGGTAACACGTCACGCATGATGAGGGGCATTCGGACCAGGCCACACCAATCCTTATCATACTCCGTAGAACTCCGTAAAGAACCCCCTGTCTGGCGTGGAACATATGCATGGATAGGCACGTAACGGTACAATATACCCGTTCGATATGAGAGCTCGTTGGCTGATCATATACACATGGAGTGCTGCACGGACCGTAGACAAAGGCGGGATTGGGGAGCGTGCCGAATCGTTACCCAGAGACTCAGAGAGGCTGGAGAGGTTGTACAAAGCTCACGCTCATAGACCCATCCGATTTAGCGGCGACGGTGCTTATCTGTTACCAAAAGAAAAAAAAGAAAAATCAGTATTATTGTCCGTGTATATTATCAACGAGAAGAAATGCCGGCTGTTTTGGTGTAGATGTGCAGGCTGTGGAGACTGGTGTATGTAGAGCAGAGCTGTATGCCGCCCCCAAACCAGGGTTGCAAGTACGTCACGTCACCCGCTCAGTCCCAGCGGTCTCGGCTGTATCCCCGTGCTTCGCTACTCGCGTATGGAGCGGGAAGGACTGCATACGGGTCGTCAGACTGGTCGGCGTCGTACTGCCTTTCACGAGAGTCCCCGCCGGCTGACCGGGCCCGGAGCTGTCGCTTTATGCGCCGCTCGTGCCGTTTGGCCTTTTCTTCCTGCCACTCTTTCATCTCGTGGGTCACTTCGCGGACCTCTTTCATCTCAGATATTGCACCCTTGATACCAAGAGCCGCGATGCCAACAGAGGCTGCATCTTGTAGCAGAGCTTTCTGCTTCATTTTCTTCGCATCTTGCTCCGACAACTTTCCTTCTCGCACAGCCTTTTGACGTGTCCGTCTCTTCTCCATACTCTGGTACACATTGTGTGCCGCATGTATGGTTGCTACAGCGGCCAATCCGGTTGTGAGAGCTTGCTTACCTTTCATTTTTCTCGCCTTCTTCTCGTCCTCAGAGGAGCTCCCCAGATCCGAGTCGGAACTGTGGCTGTTTCCTCCTTTCCGACGATCCCGTCTTCCGCTGGAACGCGATTTGTCGTCGTAGTCGTCCCTATCCCGCGTGCGGCTGTGGTCACGGCTGCGCTCATAGTCACGATCACGGTCACCACCTCCCCGACGACGATCGGAATAGTCATCGCGGCTGTCAGCCGAGTCCCGGCGATGGCGGCGACGTGATGAGCTGGACTTGTGATCGTCGCGATCAGAGCCCTCAGCCTCGTTGCCTAGACCGAGCTTTGCCAGGCCCCGGCGAGCAGTGTCAACAACACTGCGGCTGCGGCTTCTGCGGTGTCGGTCAGGAGAGCGCGTGCGGCTGTCATATGAGTCAGCGCTTCTGCGGCGGGACTTAGACCGCTCGCGGCTGTCGGTAATCTTCTTTGCGCCAAGCGCACCCAGGCCGGCTGTGGCCAGCGCAGCCAGGCCACTAACGCCGCCGCTTCCGCCGCCACCACCACCGCGGCTGCTCGAGCGGGCTCTAGAGCGGGATCGGCTGCGACCGGTGTACTTGTCTTCTTCAATGTTGCTCCGTGAACCGTTCATTAGACGGTTGCCAACCAGACCTCCGATTACGGATTGAGCAAGGCCCATTTTGCTTTGCTTATCGTCATGGACAGCATCGATAGTGGCGGCACCAGCAGCGGCGGTAAACACACGCTTTGCCTTCTCGCCCTGCCAGCCACCGGGCTCCTTTGAGATGCGGAAGGCCTCGGTGGCGCCCGCGATGAGTGATGCCATGGCGGCCTTTTGCACTTTGTTGGTAGTGGTGCTTCCCTTATCTCTTGAGCGGGAGCCCGAGCGAGAGCGAGAGGTGCTGCCACGGCGGCTGCGTGTGTCGGAACGCCTGTCGTCATGGTCACTGCCACCTCTGAGAGCACTCACAGCACCACCCAAACCAGCGGCAGCTAGGGCGCTCTCAAGGAAGTTCTTGTGGCTCTTCTTGTTGCGCGCGTCACCTTCGCTTTCGTCATCGCTATAGTAAGAGGCCGAGCTGCGGCCCTTTTGGGCAACGAGGAGCTTCTTTTCCTCCTTTTCCTTGGTAGAGTGCTTGCTGTAAAGGTCAGCACCCTGGTAAGCGGCAAATGCGCCAGCTGCGCCCAGGGCAGCCGAGCTCAAGGCATTCCGCTGAACATTGTGGCCGTCCTGCTTGGCTTCGCGACGGTCGTAAAGCTCCTTGCCGCCAACAGCAAGGGCACCTCCAATAACAGCAGCCATGATCTTTTCCTGGTTGCCCAAAACACGACGACGTTTCTTCTCCTCCTCGCTGTAGGCAGATCCTTTGGACGACTTTTTGTAGTCGCGGCGATCCAGGGCACGATCTCTGCCTGAGCGAGAGTAGCGATCGTCGTCATAGTATACGTCCCGGGAGTAGGTGGGCGGGGGGAAGTCACGGCGTATCTCCTCGACGCCATACTCGGTTTCCTCGCGAGATCTGGGGACAAGATCCCGAGAAGCCGTGTGTGTCTTGGTGTATGAGTCGCGAGACTCGGCATAGCGCGGGTCGCGCTGGTATCGGCGGTCCTCGTAGTACCGGGACGATGTGTGGTCACTGCGACCGTCGTCGTAGTTGTCGTACGAAGACATGGCGGGATGGCGAGACGCGGGTCTCTTGCGATGTCCTGCGGGTATGTGGTTATCTGCGAGTCACGATGTAAAGTGACTGTAAATGGGGATGCCGGACTAGATGCAGTGTCTGGCAAACGGCAGACAGACGGCGGATGTGTTGTGGACTTGTGGTGCTGTGATGTCGTGTATGTCAAAGAATGTATGTCGTGATAGCAGAGATGAGAGAAGAGAGCGGATGAAAGCAGATGAGAGTCGAGTGATGTAATAAGTAGAGTAATGTAAGCAGAGACCACTCTGTAGGGGAGAGGGTGGGAAATCGTATAGAGAATATACGTCAAGGATAGGACTGTTGTAAAGTTGGCAGGTGTAGAATTGTTGGGGGGGGGGGGGGGGGGCGGGGTTGGGAGGGGTCGTGTTATGTAAATGAGAATGCGTACTCCTGCAATCCTGTAATCCTGTATTTCAGTATTGTACAGTTTAGGCAGGAGCAAGCAGGGAACTGGCGCGGAAAGAGCGAGGGACGGGACATGACAGGGATTAGGTGGGAGGTCTCGTCAGATGCAGTAGCGTGTTCTTGGTTGGGAAAGCCTGGCTGCATGCTGCGCAGGCGTTTTGCATGCAGTGGTGACTGCGTTGTGGGCTGCATCGTAGGAGTGTGGCTTGGAGCGCGAATGGGGAGGGAGCCTGTGCGCGTGGTGTGAGCCATGAAGCAGCCGTCTGCGACGTCGCCAACGTCATGTATCCTTATAGTGTAAGTTATATCAAACCGGTGTTGCCGACCTTTTGTGATGACTAAGCATGTGACTAACGGCACTATATACTGGGAACAAAGACGAGCGGGAGCCAGGCGGACGCCAGCGGACCGACCAGCTAGCATCTTAATTAGTTGATACTCTTGCCTCTTTGAATACCATGGCACAGAAGGGCAGCAGAAGCACGGCATTGTAAATAGCAGCTTGTGATGCCCGTCGCTCACACGAAGAGACACGCTGGCGGATGACGACAGACGCCGACTTGGGCATCTGCAAGCTACGCACTTTGTACAGGATATAACTGACAGCGACAGTGAAAGTAGCAATTGCAGTAGGGTTTAAATAATCTTGAAATTTCGACACCTGCAGTGGCAATTACATATGTAGCATGTGTAAATACGCCGCAATATAGGGCTCTCATATAGCAGCTGGAGGCGCAGTCTGGGCTCGCAGTGGGGCGCCAGACCTGGAAGTCGCTGAGCCCCACTGCTGAAGCCCTTATGACGTAGCCATGCGCCTGACTGCTGCCCGGTCTGGCCGGCCGTTGCCCAGCTGTCCTGGACGTGCCGAGTGTGTCGGCAGCCACAGCGCCGGTCCGGCAGTCTCGCCACTAGAATACCCATCCCGGAGCTATATATACACTCTGCTGACAAAGCAAACTACCCATTTGCCGTCGCACACCATCACTGCCGATAGATCACAGGCCGGCTGTAACAAGCCCCCCTCCCGCCTGTCCTCTTTGCCGGCGCTCTCTCCTACCTCCTCTTAGCCCCTTTCATTCTAGCTGCACTTCTGGTGTTGCTTGTGTCTCTGTTTTACTGTATCAGCTGTATCGTACGGCGTCATGTTTGTGCTCTGTTGTATGTCCTGTCTTCTTTGCGTTGTCCTCCTGATCTGTCCTATACCCTGTGTTTTGTCGTGTCGTGATATGTCGTGGTTGTGCTTGTGCTCGTGTCGGTGCTTGTGTTTGTGTTTGTGTTTTTGTTTGTGTCGAAACTTATTGGATATCGCCTCCAGTATCATACACTATCGCGCTGCGTTCACTCGCTGTGCTCTCGGACCTCGCTCCCATCCCGCCCTCGCCTCCGGTGGCCCTCTTCAAAGCGCCCTGTCTACCAGGCCATGCATTCTTAACTCTTAGCGGCTACATGCCATTCCTCAAGTCATTATAGCGTACCATAAGCTCACTCTGCTGGCCGTGCCTTTGCTTTGCTTTCGTCTTGCTCTCTCCTATCACATCTTCTGCATCTACGGGAAGTGTATGCTGTGGCATCTATCATCTCGCTACCTGCAACACATCATCACAGTCCACTTGCCACACTTGATGATCCCTTTTCATTTCGTAGAACCTAGTCATTCCCGCTCATTAGGTGGGTTTGTCCCATCATTCCCGTTGCTGGTCTTTGCTGGTCTTCTCTTGCACAGGCTTGGCGAGATTGATATCGCTCAAGAAACTCTCGTACATCTGGCACTGACTATAAATTGCCAACAAGCTCCCGGCTCCGGTATCTCTTGCTCACCATGCCTCGCACCTAATTTGGTTGATTGAAAACGCTCTTATTCATATTTACATTTTGTGGCCTTCAGGCAGCTGATCCTCTTTGCTTCTCTACGACCAACCCTGCTCAAAGCGACGCCCCTCCAGCCCACACTTCCCAGCCGAGTCAAGATGCATTTCCTCAGCATGCAGCCTCTCTTTCTTCTGCTTTCTACTGCCCTGGCAGTTGCGCCTGGGGTCCAGGACACGCCCAATCTTACTTACGAGGCTGAGTCTTTGATTTCCGCCTATGTGCCCCAGTCTGTCTATGTCCAGCTCACTGCCTCGATCGCCTCCGCCGCCTCAGCAGCTTCTGTCACTGGTGACCCGGCATCGCTTTTCATCTCTGCCCTGCTTGCGACATCTCAGCCACCATGGTTCTCTTCTGCTGTACCGCCGTATTTCACTGGCAATATCGGTGCTCTTGAGTCTGCTGTCTCGACACTACGTGATGCCGCCACTGCATTCCCCGTGTCGACCTCGTACAGCGAGACTATCGTTACCACGAAGACGACAAACAGTCTAGGCAGCACGATCACCACTAGCTTCACATCCAGTGTTCCCAGAACAACCTCGACTTCGACCAATGCAGCTGTTCCGACTGCTGGTGGCCGAAATCATGCCGGGCTTGGAGCTGCTGCTCTGGCCATGGGCCTCGCTGCCATTATCTAAGGCCGTCTCGCATTCGCCAGACAAAACTAGGAGCCTTCTCATATTCCCGCCTTTGCACTAGCCGGCTTCTGATTTAGGTGTATTGGATAGTCTAGACGGTGTTGGACACAAGAGGTTGCGAAGACCGAGCGGTAAAACAAACAGCTTGTAAACTGGGGGGGTACAGACCATAATAGACAGCAGTCAGAGAGGGGGGGCGTTGGCTAATGTTTAATATTCCTGAGGAACTCAAATCAGCTTATTAGGCAAGATTTGTATCGAGGTTCATAATTCACGACTGTAAGTTTTTTATATAATAACCTACACATATTCAAAATACTTAAATGGCAAAAAAAAAAACTTTTGATTTTCTGTTCCCACGGCCCTAAATGACAAACAGTTGGCCAGTTGTAACGACACCTGCCGCACTCAAGAGAGTTAATAAACAACCAGATAAAAATCAAATAAGTGGCATAGCTGCCCGCCTATCACCCGAGACACGTGAGGCAATGGCCGAAAACCGTTACTTTAAATATGTATCAAAGGTTGGGAAACGCTGGCCTCACGCATTAGAAAGCAAAGGCTAATGCAATGTTCATCGTACAGATAAATACCAGGCCCCGACCCCGTGGCAGAGACGTGGGCATTTTGTAGGACATCTAAAAAAGAGACCGAGAAAGGGTAGAAAAAAAAGTGAACAGAAGTTGGGAACCATGGAACAATAAAATAAGAAATGGAAACACACACACGAAGAAGATGGGAGTGGAATAATGCTGGCCGGAAAAGGAGGTGTAATGTAAATAAAAGCAGATGTTGGAGGACAAGTACAAGTCGATTGCCCAGCGAGGGCTGCGAAAACAAACTTTTGAAGAAAAATAAACAATGCCGAAGAAAAGCAGACAATCAAAAGGGACCCCAGAAGAGGCAAAGCCGAAATAAAATCATAAAGGCAACCGGTGCGTGTGCCAATGGAGTAGGAAAAGTCCAGGCGTATTAGACGTAAGAGGCATGATTCAATCAAGCCCGGGAATCGCCGTGAGTAACGGTCTTTGGCCTTGACGAGTTCAGCAGTTTCTTAGCCTCAGCCTGATGGGGGCCGAAAACTGCCGGGTACGGCCGCGTGGTGTTGGAGCTGAACAGGACCTGGCTGTAGTACTGGGCGAGGCATTTCAGGCCAAAGTCCGCCGTGGTATTGCTGCGGGCATCTTCCAGAGCCAAAGTGCGGAACTCCTCGTACATGCGTACATTGAACTTGTCCATGAGGCAGTCAGACCAGAATGAATACAGCTGCTTCATTGCTCCCGGTGTCTCGCCCGCAGTGGCCGAGGCGCGCTGCTCAAGAGCCCTTGTGCGAAGATCCGGGTACGGCTCTCCGCCACCATTTGCCTTTGACACCTTGGATGTGCCATTTGCCGAGCTACAGAAAATGGAACACAAAAAATTAGCCAGGCCATCCAACCCATGCACCGAATCCATACCCATAGGATGAAGTCCCGCCGTCCAGGAATTGCAGTTCGAAACCTACCTAGACCCGTCCTGTTGTGCCTGCACGGACTCGGAGTCGGTTTTCGCGACCACAACCATCTTCTCCACTTGCTCGTCAGGGTATGTTTGGTAGTCCTCCAGAGTCATCGGGGCACCGCCGCCACGCACAGCACCGCCCGGCGAGAAGTCGGGCACAGAGGCCGACAACTGGCTGTCATTGGCATTGTGTGACCGTCCGTTGGTCTCTCCATTGCTGCTGCTTGCCTGGGGCGCATAGTCGGCATGGCCGTTGTGACTAGCATTGTAATGCATATCTTGTCCATTAATCGGATAAGGGCTGTGGGTATACATGGCCTGCTGCATGGCAGGGTAGCCGCCAGACATCATGGAGTGACCGTAAGGCTGGTGGGGCCGGCTATGGGCAGAGCGGAAGTAGGCTGTGCGCAGGTCAGGCCCCGGCTTGCGTGCGTCTTCATTGCGCTCATCTGACAGGAGAACAAAGGTGGCCCAATGCTGGCGAGACCGGACCCATTCATTCTGCTCCTGGTCAATGACATAGTCGAGATTCTCTGACTGCTCGCAGGCGACACGAATAAAGTCCAGCGAGGGGGCGAGCTCGGACATGCGCTTGAATCGTGCAATAGTGGCCAGAGGGACGAAGCCCTGGTCGTTCATCTGCTTGCGCAGAAAGAAGTCCTTGCAAAGGTTGTCCACGGAAAAGTAGTAATCAACCTGAAGAATTAGGCCGTGGAGGAGCTCATTATCCATGTATGGATTGAACGTTGGGAAGGAGTACGGCTGTGTTTGGTACTCTGCCGGTGCCATGTTTGCACCATGAGAAGGATGCATGTACATTCTATGGCTGCCGTGCTGGGGTCGGCTGCCATAGGGGACTGGAGGCTGCGTTGTTGTCTGGGGGCGACCAGACGTTCTTCCGTTGGGACGGGTTGCGCCAGGTGTGTTTCCATAAAAGTGCTGCGACGGAGGCAGCTGGTGAGATGGCGGGTTGAATGGAGTAGCTGTAGGGGGAAGAGTGCTATTGGAGTTGTGGGAAGCGCCAGAGCCTACTCTGCCGTTTGGCTGGTACGAGTGGCCCAGGTGCTGGTTCTGGGCTGGTCCGCCGCCACGACCGCTCCGGAAACCGCCGCGGCCAGGGCGGTCACCCCGCTGATCAGGGCGGGAGCCATGCGGGTGGGTATCCTTGTGTTCGCCGCTCTTAGGCGCATATGGGCCACGGCGCTCACCATGCGAGTGGTGGGAGGCCTGGTGGGGTTGGCTGTTGAATTCACCGTTGGCATGAGCGTTGGCCGTGTGTGCTACCTTGGGTGCTTGGTTGTTGGCGGCCTGCAAAAAAAAAGAAAAAAAATTAGCAGTGTGCAAAGCATAACCAGTTGTGGGTATAGAAAAGGGTAGTTAGTGAGGAGAGAGGTCGTCTTACCTGATGCTGGCTAGCGAGAGACTCCTTTGGCTTCTCAGGCAGAGACGCCGGCAAGGGCTTCCGCGCCTCACGAGAATGACCATTGACTGGCTCAGCTGGGTTACGCTTGTTGGGGGCAGTAGTCTGAGCGCTTGGCTGGCGAGTGGCCAGTGGGGCAGAGCCTGTCGTGTCTTTTGTGGTCTCGCGTGCGTCCGAGCTCTGCTTGCCATCGACGGCCGATGATGCCGCAGGTGCCATTTTATCTGCAGTTGGTGCGTTACTGGAAGTACCGTTGCGCGACGCAGGCTCGCGCGTTGCACGAGCGCTAGGCTTGGGCTTTGCACTGCGGGCTGTGGGGATGGGAGTTTGGAAATTCACAGTAGGCACGAAAGGCATCTGAACCCAGCCCTTCTTACGGTTCTTTGAAGAGCTTGTATCATCCACAGCGTCCTTCTCGGCGGCATCAGGCTTGTCTGTAGCAGCCTTGAGCTTTGTGTCGTCTGTAACAGCAGATGATTCGGGAGTGGGCCAAGAAGTAGCGTCGTGGACAGATGGGAGAGAGTCGCGGTTGCCTGCGGTTGACTTCTCATCCTTGTCCGTGCCTCTTGCGCCACGAGGACCGTTCCGGCGGGTCTGGTCAGCTCCAGGCCGAGCACTGTCGTTTGGCCGGCGGTTGGCAGACTTTCCACTGGAGGCAGTGGTACCGTTTGTATCTGTGGTATCGGTGCCGGATGTTGCCGACTTTCTTCCATCCTTGCCCTTCGACCCGTTGGCAGGTGCTGTAGAAGCTGCAGGGCGAGATGCTGTTGCTGAAGCCGACTTTGTGGCAGCTGCAGCCTGGGGTTTTGCCTTGGCTGCATGCTGCATCATGCGCTGGCTCCAAATGTTAACGGCCGGTACAGGGGCAGGGGCCAGCTCGATCTTGGGGACGTCGGCCTCGGCTTCCTTTGTGGCGTCTCCATTTGTGGTAGCAGCAGCAGAATCCTTGTCTACATTTTTGGAGGCGGCCTTGGATTTGCGGCCGCTCTTCCTTGGCACATCGTCGGATGGCGGTGAGCGCGCGTCCGAGGCAGCAGCAGGGGCGGGCTTGTCGGCATTGGCTGAAGGAGATGCTGCTTCGTCAAAGGAGAAGTTGGAAGAGGACTCGGCAGTGGTGCCGATCAAGGTTGACGATGTAGCTGGCGAAGCAGGCTGGTCCAAGGCAGGCTTACCGAGGCTTGGTGAGCTGCCTTTGAGCTTGGCTGAATCAGTGGATGGCGAAGATGCATCGACGAGGAGGCTAGAGATGGCACTTTTTAGAATGTCGCCACCCTTCTCTTGGGATGGTGTTTGTGATGGTGTGGCCGATGGCGAGGCGGCGACTGCTCCTGGGGCGGTAGGCTGGCCGCGAGCTGCCTGGGCATATGAGAATCCAGTAGCCGACATGGTGGCTGGCCGCAAAAAGGTCGGGGGTTCGACGAGGGTGTAGCGTGGACAAGATAGCTGTCGAGATTTCGTGAGTGTGAGTCCAGACACGAATGTGTGGGCTATGGCCCTCTGGCCGCTGGTGCTCTGCTGCCTGCAGGAAACTTGTGGGAAGACAAGACGTAGTGCCTGGTACGTATTGGATGCTCGGTATTAGGTGGTGATGCTGAAAGGCTGAGCAGAGTGCTAGTAGAGGGAGAAGTCGAGGAGACGGGAATACAGGCTTGGGATGTTAGCGAAAGGATCTTGTAAAGCGAATAAGGAGAGCATTTGACGATGGTGCAAGAAATGGCGCGCGTGGGCAGAGAGGACTGGGGCGCAAGGGATGTTGCGAGGGTCCAGAACTCCAAATTGGCCAAAGCTCATAGGCCGAGGCTATATGAAGTCCAGGGCCAAAAAGAATGGAAGACGACCGGCAGAGCTTGCTGGCTGTGTGCAGTGTAGCCGGGCGCTGAGGTGACAGGCTTGGTATTTGGCGGTCTTTGGAGCGCGTGATTGGGGGGGTGCTGGTGGTGAGGAAGAGAGCAAGCTCACCTTGGATGCCAATAGACGACGAAGCCGGGCAGAGACGATTGATTGGAGCTTTGATGAGGTTCAAAGGAAGCAAAGGTGCAAAGGTGCAAACAACGACGCGAAATGGCGTGGAAACGGCCTGGGGTGTTCGTAACGGGATGCGAGACCGAGGATCGCAAGCGGGTGAGAGGAAACGCGCTGGGTGGTCCGGAAAGACGTATGGCGATGGCACGAGTTGTAGCCAAAGAAAGGAGGATACCGGTTCTTTTGCAAAGAAGATTCAGAAGGCGAGCCGGGAGGAAAGACAGAGACTGGATGGGAGACGAGGTATTCGTAGATCTAGGACAAAGGAAAAGAAGGGAAAAAGGGAAAAAAGCGAAAAGGAAAGGCGAAGAGGAAAGACGGCGAGAAAGACGGCGAGAAAGACGGCGACAATGTCGAGGTTGTTGCTGTCTAGAGACGCGCTGCTAGTTGCAAAGAGGGGAAAGGTGAGGAGAGAGTCGAGAGGCGAACTGGTGTCAATCTCACGATAGCAGGTCGACAACAGAAGAGACGGCAAACAACAGACGTCGAGTTGGCGGTGGTGGTGTAGAAAGATGGTGGAGGTGGAGGAGCAAGGAAGCGTGGATGCCAGTGTGAGTGGTGGTGGTGGTGGTGGTGGTGGTGGTGGTGGTGTTCTGCCGAAAGTGTTTGTGTGGGAGATTGTGTGCGTGTGTGTTAGTAATAATAGTGGGTGTAAAACTTTTTTTTCTTAATTTTTAACGGGCCAGTGCTATGAGTGAAGGAGCAGCGGCCGTATGTAGTGGCACTGTGGTAGAAAGACAGTCGCAAAAGCCGACAGAGTGTATTAGGTAAGCCATATTATAGCGATTAAAGGCTGTGTTTCGGGGGTTTTGTGTTTTTTTTATGGGGAGTACTTTGATAATTCTAGTCGACAATGAGCTACATACTGAGGGGTAATAATGAGGAGGAAGGTACGGCAGGGCAAGAAGGAAAAGAAGGACAAGAAGGACAAGAAAGGAAGGAGCGACCGTTGACAGTGTAAACTCATATGCACTGTGGGTAATATGGCAAATGCGAAGCAACAGAGAGCATTAGCGGCAGCGGGAAGTGGCTATTACATAGTAGCTGCCGCGAGTGCGAATGCAACAGTGCGAGCCCGGTGTGGGAGCTACGCGTGTAGCACAAAGAGTGGGATGAGTTGGAGATGCGGTAGACCTTAGATGGAAATGATGACAGGATGATGATAAAGCAAATTCAAAATAAATTTACGACGAGGGAGAAGATGACGAGTAGTCGGCTAGATGCACTGGAATAACAGATAAACAAAAATTGACATGTATTAACGTCCCGACTAATATACAGGCATAATATGTGACTACACACAATACAGGATATGGAAAGGGTTGTGGCTGCGCACTGTGCGAGTCTTGGTAGCATGGTGAGATACATCGGCCGAGTGGCGGATGCCTCGGCAAGCAAGGGACCATCGGCACATGGCGAGCATGAGAAACCCCATACATGCAGAGCCATTGTCTGCCTCGTCTAGCCCGTCATCCAGGCAGCAGCTCGGCGGGCACCAAAGGTGGTGGCAAGGCGCAGGCCACTGGAGCCCATTGGGAAGTAGCTGACGAGGTACCAAGCGAGACAGGCGAGCTGGATGACAGCAGAGATGAGAGTGAGGAAGGTGCTGTGCAGGCCGATGGAGAAGTAGAGGGTGAGGGCGATAGAGCCAAAGTAGGCGCCTGTGAATGGCAGCCGAGAACCCGAGGCGAGGTGCTGGATGTAGGCCCAAGGGCCCATCATGGCAGCAAAGGATGACAGGAAGAGCACGGAGCCAAGGGTCCATCTGGAGATGTCAGTACTGGGGCATTGGACGGGGGGGATAGATAGATGTAGCGAAGGCCACAGATGGCATGCAGAGGCCCGAAGAGAGTGGTCGACTCACAGAATAACAAACTTGCGCGGGCGGGTTGCAACGATGGGGAACAGCGCAAAGCAGACAACGAAGCACGCGAGGGCGCCGAGGTTGCAGCCTGTGAAGATCATGAGGCGATCCCATCTACTGACTGTGGTTGTTAGTCAATATTTATTCTTTAATCTTGCAGGAAGCAGGAAGCAGAAAGCAGAAAGCCATCCAAGGGAAGCTCATGCAAGAGACAACATACGTGCGAGCCAGCCTTCCTCCTCCTCCCGCCTCGAGGGCGCTGGTAGAGGCGCACCCGGGCCTTCGTTGGTGGGCAGACGAACACCGCCGTCGCTAAAGGGGTTGAGCGACTGAAGCGACGACAGCAGGCCGGTCTGCTGGGACGTGTTGACGGGCACATCGTCGCGCCGTGTCCAGCCCAGCGAGTTGAGCGAGTCGCGGAAGTTTTGTGAGGTCATGGTCGGTTGCTGTAGGGTTTCGATGTAGGTCTGAGCTTTTTATCTGTTAACGACGGATGGTGCTCGGCAACAGAGTACCAGTAGTGTCGACGCAGCGATGATGTCAATGGCGTTTCAAAGGCAGCCTGACGTCGAGAGGTCCTGGCGATATGGGCCAAGGAGGTTGCCAAGTATGGTCAGGGACGAGCCGCAGTGACTATCTGCAAGGGCGGCCGTGGGAGCTGTATCGGTGTGTGGGGTGGTAGTCGAGCCGTGTATCGGCTTCGTTTATCTTTTGTCTTTTGTTGTATCGCGATGATGGGCAGAACGTGACGAGGATAGAGTGTTAGGAAAGGCAGTACCACTGCCAGCTGCCACCTAAACGTCTTCAGGGGGCGCACCTGATTGGCCGGCCCATCTAGGCAGGCGCAAGCTCCCGTCAGGCGGTACCCAGAAGGACCGTTGCGCCAGCTTGTGATTCGTCAACTTGGACAGCCAAGTAAAATATAACTAGATAATAGTTACTTTACAGCGTGCAGTACTGCAGTACATGTGTAAGTAGATAGTAGAGCGTGGAGCGATCAGCAAAATGGAATAGAAGATATGAGAGGACGAAGCATAAATAGATAAATGATAAAAACGAAGGAGAGAGAAAAGAAGACAAAAAGCAAAATTGCACATATTGACGCGACAAAATACTGCACAGCTGCAAGCCCACGGCCGAGGCTGCTTCGATCGCGCACAACGCTGAAGACACGGCACATATCCTGCAGTCCTCTTGATAATTTAATTATTCAGTGTTAATACACTCATCTCTATATCAAGAGATGCTAATGACAACTGCCATCCTCTGTCATCGTTGCCTTGCTAGCGGCCTGGCAGTCTGGTGTGGCTGGGTGTCTCAGGTTGGCAAGCTGTTGTGGTCACGGAGAACGACCAGTTGACAGCCACTGCGAGTGACTCGTCTCGTTCTATTCTTTTGCTTCTGCTTTCGTTCTCTTCTTGATTCATGCAGTCCAGATGGAAATGCAGTGTCAAATATAGCCGAGCTTCTGACGGCTAGTGAGGTCATGTCCTGGGACCACCTCCGACGTCCATCATCATGCCACCCTGTCTCAGCGACCCTCCTTCGCGGCCACCCATGGTCTGTACAGAGTAGAAGTTTGTCTGTGGCCGTCTCAATAAGAAACGAACAAACGAAAAATGAGAAGAAAGCCGTCCCTCAAAAGCCAAAAGCGCTCTACGCGGCCTCCCAGACTGCCTGTCTAGCATGCACACCCTCTTGGAGCCACGCGCGGTCAGACGACCTGCCCCGGAGCGAGGATCTTCAGCGCGGCGTTCCATGAGGAAGAGAGTGCCCGTGTATATGTATCTTACACGTCTTTCGCGTCTGTGTGTCTGTCGTGGTGTTGCGGCGACGTCGGTAACTATGACATGTCGTGTCGGCAGGGCGTGGCTGCGCGAGACATGGCCATCTCCCGTGCCTGTGTCGGCTTGGTGTCGACTATTACTATTAAGCATAAGTTCTCAGCTACTTTTAGGCAATACCGAATGAGTATAAATAGCCTCGTATGTCTCTACCTGTCTAGATAGAACGTTCTCTAGACAAACGTCATCTCCTTGATCGCCATCTCCTTGATCGCCACACCTGTTCGCATCTATTAAACCAGTTTGTTTCGGCTTCGTCGCGACTCTTTGGATGTATATCTGCTGTCGGTTACAACGATCAACAATATCAACAACTTCAACGTTCGAAATTTACCGACACCAGCCTTGCCTCCAGCCCCGTGGCTATAGACTATCCTGAGTGGTCGCCTGTCTTTGGAGGCTATTCGCCCAAACCGACATCACTCTCTGACTCAAGCTGCCTACATCCACTCGACCCCCTGGCCTCTGTTGCTGTCAGCCTAGCTCTCTACGTACCTCGCTCTCTTCCTTGCTATCCATCTTTCCCTTTTCATTCCTCTTCATTCCTCTTCATCCGCTTCACTCTCCGAGCATTTACACGCATCTGCATCCCCCTCCTCGATCTCGTCTTTGTCAACTCCCCTCATCTACGTCTGCCCTCGCAGATCTATCTATTCTGTACCATCTCACGGAGCAAATCTGATCGACGCCCCCGCCAGATCCAAGACGACAACTCTTCCCGTCCTTGCATACACACCTTGCCTCTTGCCGACATTAGCGCCTGCTTTGCGATCTACCATCAGCATTCTCTTGGCCACGACTCCTCCGCTCATCTGCAGCTGCTGCCTCCTTTTTCGGCTTAGGTCTTTGGAAAATAAGAAGAATAAGAACAACGCACAGCCGCGAATCAGACACAAGACAAAGTCAAACAACACCAGCATAATCAGTAGGATCCTTTACAACCAGCACACAAAAGACCATCTTATTCATCACTTGGCATCCTGCCGTGCTGCCGTGCTCCGACTGCACATCCTGTTTCATACTCTGTACTGCACACCTGCCCGCAAACAGGCTGACAGTGCAGTAGCTAAAACACCATATCGTTACGGTGCGTCCATCTTTGCTTCTTTGGTGGTTCAAGTTGTGCATTCCACCTCTATTTGCTTTTGTTTGCTTTTCTTTTTCTCTTTTCTCTCTGTCTCTCTTCCCTTTTTGGTTATCCTTCTCTTTTGTTCTCGTCTACATGTCTCGTCTCTTTGACTAACTCCTCTCCCTCCCTTCATTCAACTGCATCTCTTCGTCTGTCAAAAACTTACCATTTTTAGTCGCTTTCCTCGTTTCTGGCCTTCTGCCCTCAACCGTTTATTATATAATCGCCCCGCCTCAGCTTGGGCTTGTGGCCCATAATTACTCCAAGCTGCGCTATACTCCATACAGACTAGCTGGTATCTACTCAACCTGCGGTCAGCTACTCGACTCGACTTCTGCGAACTGCACCCCTCCTTCTGTCAGTGTGTCATAGCTGATTATGTAAGAACTACACCCACTGTTCAGCACCAGGTTCCCCTCCTCCCATCGTCATTCGCCGTCCTCCCTCTTCTCCGCCTCCCTTCCTTCCCCCTTTCACCCCCCCCCTCTCTCCCCAACGTTCCGCTAGCATCACTACAACTTAATTATTATCTTATCCCTTCTTATCCTGTCCTCTCCCTGTCCTGACGATATCGGACAGACCGCATTTTCCCGCATCATAAGCATCGTCAACATTGCCATCGATATCTTCTCCTCATCATTTACTGATATATTCAGACCATCCAAAGCACCAGTGGCGACAACGAGGCAAAGCACCTGTGACCCACACGCGACCGCCCCTCGACATCGCCTAGCCCTACTTCCTCTACTTGCTATGGTCTACATTGTAGAGTCTACTGCCTAGCTATATTTCTTCCTTTTTATCACTCTAAAGCGCGCATCTCGTATCGATACTACATCCTTCAGCAACCACCGGCCACTGTTACATCACCGCTTGACCATCTCACAGCTACTGCTACTCCCCCCCCCCCTCCCCTCCGTCTCCCACTTTGACACATCGGCCTAGAGCCTCACCGACACGTCATGGCGCAACACGGCTTCGGCCAGATGGGCGCCGGAAACAGCGGCATCGACCCCAACGACCTTCTCGGTGGCAGCTTCAACCCTTCATCCTTCCAGAACTTCGGCTCTGGTCAGAACAACCACTCATCTGCCTTCTCCAGCGGCTCGGCCCTCATCTCCGACGATGACCTCTTTGACACCCTAGCTGGCTCCGGTCCTACAGACACCCAGTCCGGCCTCCCCTCCAGCCATGACTTTTCCGGCATGTCCAGCATCCCCATCGGCGGCGGCTACTCACAAAGCATGTTCTCCGCACAGCAAGGTGGCCTGTCCCTTGACCAGTCTCACATCAACGGCTACTCCAATACTCCCGACGGCGATCCCATTCAGAGCCCCTTTGTCAACGGCAGCATGAGCCACTACCGCTCAATACAACCTCCCCAGGCGTTTGGCTCGCTACAGTCCCCCAACGGCTATACCGGCTCGCCTCTGGCTGCCGCTGACTTCAACAACGACCACGCCGAGCCCGCCTACATCAAGTCTCGCAGTCGTCTGTCTCAGTCGATGCCTCGCAAAACACAGACTGCCCGCAGCCCACTTCCGGCCAAGGTGTCCTCCTCCATCGTCACCGCCATTCCGGCTCCCTCGTCAGACTCTTTTGTTGGCTCTGCCCAACCCATTCGCACAAATGGCTCCAACCATGAAAAGTCCAGCTCGGGCCAGTGGGCACAAACTCCCAATAGCCTGTCGTCCTTCCCTGGCTCTGGCTTCTCCTCTCCTATGCAGCCTGGCGGCATGCATAGCGCGCAGATCAACGAAATGCTTCTCAAGGGCGGCACGTCCATGCCCGCAAAGCTCGGTGGCCCCATGACAACGTCCCAGGAAGCGAAGCGCAAGAGACGGCGGGAGTCACACAATCTCGTCGAGCGCCGCCGCCGAGACAACATCAACGAGCGCATCCAGGACCTCAGCAAGCTTGTACCAAGCCACCGCCTTGATGACGAACGTATCAAAAAGATCGTTTCAAGCGGTACTCCTTTGTCACCATCGCTCGTTGGCATCTCCAGCCCGCCTCAGGCAACCTCGGGCCTCGCCGGCCCAGGAGCGAGACGGGCCACGAACACTACGGCAGGAAACATTACCACTGGCCTTCCTCTTGAAGAAAAGGACAAGGGACCTAACAAGGGCGATATTCTCAATGGCGCTGTGAGCTGGTGCCGCGATCTCATGTGGCTGCTTGATAAATATGTCTCGCGCCAAGAAGAGCTCATTGAGTACTTCAACGACCGCGGCGAGACCATGCCATTCTCCATCACCGACGACGAGCGTCGCATGACGTCCGAGCTCATGGTTGCCATGCGCAATTCCGACAGTGCAGAGGACGACAAGAAGCACTTTACATACTCCCGGAGCGACGGCTCTGGCCTGCGCGTCCCTGACTACACCGACTACAAGGGTGACCCGCTCAACGGCTCACAGAGCCAGATGGACTCGCTTTCTCTTCTTGACGACGGCCGTGGCATCATCCAGCACGACCTCAACCAGGCCGACTTCTGGGCCGAGGATGACGGCGGCGACATGGAGCTCAAGGAGGAAGATGAGTTTATGGATCTTTCATAGCAGTTGTATGTGCCGTCTGCTGGCAGTCCACTTCACTCTACGGTATTTTCTTCTGTCTTAATTTAACCGTCCTCTTTTCCCTCGGTCTTCTTCTCGGGTTTTATGCCTTTATTTTTTTATTTTGTCCTTCTCTACCTTTTTCTGCCTTCTCTGCCTTTTCCTGCCTTACTTCCCTCGAGAACCGTTCAGTCTGCTCCCGAGTTTGCATCTTCTTTCTGTTCACGCCCGCTGGCTAATCAGTGTTTCCTCTATGTGTTCTTTATTCCCCTGTCATTTGCTCTTCTAGTTGACTTGTTGCTGTCTGCGATTGTTACTTGCCATTCTCTGTTCTTGCAGCTTTCCTTCTTCTTCCCCGTTCTGTTCAATCTTACATGCCATCGGAGCTTGCCATACATCGCGCTCTCTTCATTTGTGCCTGGGCTGTATTAATTTCTTCTTTCATTGTATTGATTTAAATGTGCTTTGTGCTGGGGCACCGGAGCATTCTGTATTTTCGTCCTGTTGACATATCGTTTCAACTGAACATTGCCTACATATTCTGCATATGCACATTACCACTTGCTATAGCAATATACAATATATTTTATATATACCGTTAATCCAAGTGTACCAGGCGACCACTAGGCTGTCAAGCTGTAGACTCGATTCACAAAATACAGATATTAATTGCCATGGTAGTATCACCAGTGGCGTACACAAATGAGGTGCTCGCTCATGGAAGACAACAGATTCCATACATCCTTCCGCTTCATGTCTTCAAGCAGGGCTATGCGCTCCAAAGCTGACCGCCCGTTGTAGTACTTCCAGAATACGGGCCACATCTCGCTCACACGTGCGTTCCAGGCCACAATATCGTCGCTAGACCGAGCTCGCGTGCTTCCATGTACACCTGCGGCAGATGGGCCTGAAGTAGAGCCTTTGGATGGCACCGCCGTCGAGGAAGCTGATGGCGATGCCGTCGTGGCTGCCGTCGATGTCCTTGTGCCAATGGAGCTAGTGGATGCGCCGTGGCCCTGTGATCCTTCCTTTTTACTGGAGGGGGGCGGCATAGACCGGCGTGCCGCAAGGCTCTGCTCAATGGCACTCAGGTAGAGGCTCTCGCGGCCAGTTGGCTTACTAGCATCGAGTATAATATACGGAAGCATGCCAGCCAGGTGCGGCGCAGGGTTGGTTGATGGATGCTCTGTACGCTTCGGGACGGGTTTCCGCGCATGCGCCGTCGACCTCTCCGCCAGGTCGTGTGCAGCTCTTTCAGCCAGACGTTGGCGCCGTGCTCGTTCGGCTGCCCGTTCAGCTGCCGACTCCCCAGGCCGGCCGTCAAGCCCTGAGTCAAGCTTGGCTCGTTCGTACTTTGACGAAGATTGCAGGGATGAAATGGTGTCCGATATGTCAGACGTGTCGCTGGCATCGTCGCCATCACTGTTGTCCAATACATTCCCGCGGCCAGCTTGTTGCTGTCCTCGGTGGCCTTGTTCGTCTGTTTGGCTAGCATCGGGGCTTGCTGGTGACTGCTTCTGGCTTTCCTTATCCTTGATTCTCTGTTGCCTTTTCTTGATTCGAGACAGGTCGTCAGACTCGAGCATGTACTCGACTTCGTACTGGAGCTCGGGCCATACCACAACATATGCAAAGGTGCACAGCTGGCAGACCCATCCACCACGTATCAGCCATGCTAGGATCCGCATGTATGCCGGCCGGTGGCTCTTGGACGGGCAGAACGATTTGTATGGTCGAGGTGCCGAGGACAATCCAGCCAAAAAGTCCACCAGAGGGGGTGCAAAGGGAAAAGAGATGGCAAAGCTCCGAGATGCGCCAGCGAGACTGGCCATGTCGCAATTGGGTGATAACACATATACGTCTCGCGCATGAATTGGCGGCACGGCTATTGCCCTCCGCCAGTAGATGAAATGCTGCGCATACGACCGCACTTGCTGGATAGTGAGCATGGTGTCTGGGAGCTGGGACAACTGGTGGAACCTATTCAATGTCAGTCAATACCCAATAATGAACAACTCGCTATTGAAGCTACGGTATAGTGGTACTCACGAAAGCGTTGGCTTTGCAGCTTTCACGAGTTCGATCATCGCTGCTGCCGCCTTGTCCCCACGCGCCTGGAGCTCTGCGATTATCTTCTTCTCGTCGTCGTCGGTAAGGAGAAGAGCAAAGCATTTGTCAAAGGCAGCCATACCGCCGAGTGTGTCATAGCGAGATACATTGTTGGCTGTTGTAAGCCAGAGACTGCGAGCTGCTTCATTGTGTTGTGTCTGTATATCTGCAATGTGGAAGGGCATGGGAATCTGCACCGAGTGGCTCACAGACCCTTTTCCCAGGCTCAGATCAAGGACTGCAATGCGGTTGTGGCAGACAGCTTCGTATATGTCCCGCATGCTAGCCGCAAGTGAAGACGTCGTCAAGATGTCCTTCCAGAGATTGCTCATCTGTATCTCTAGTGTGGGGGGGTACTTGTGTTAGTTGCGGCAGACTTGGTGTAGATGCCTAGATCTGGGGGCGGAGGAGTTGTCGATAGGGCTTACTATTCTCACGCGCTCGGTCTTTTAGTTGTATAATCTTCTTGCACTCTTGCCAGACAAAGTCGCCGCTCTCCTGGCAGTACTTGTAAACCTTGTTGACCTCCCGTACAACGTGAAGATACATGGTATCGAGCAGCTCATTTGCCTCGTGCCGTCTCGGGCTCAGAATGAATACAAGGCTGAACATGGTCATGGAGCTTGCCTTATCTTCCTTGTCCTCAGTGCCAGCTTTGTCTCCTGCTGGGCCGTCTTCTAGGCCATGCTCTTGCTCCATTGAAGTTTTCCCCTTGTGCGCACTGCTCTTCTTGTGCCGCGCCTTGCCCCAGTACCCGCTGGGCGGGACATGTATGGGATACGACACATAAGTCACCGAGTCCAGCGATATTTGAAAGCGCTTCTTGTGGAAGGCCCTTGGTGGCGTCAAGATTCCCTCTAGAGCTTTTGTTGGGAGCCCAACAACATATTCCCACGGCACAAACTGCGTGCCGTTGTCGGCCACAAGATGATCCTCGTGATTCCATCGTGCAAGCTCCGCGGCATTCGGCATGAAATCCCTCGATCCTCCTAGGGCCGATGAACAGTTGCCTAGCAGCTCTATCAACCCATCGTCGTCTGCACCCTCTGCACCGGCATCTTTTCTTTGTGCGCCTTCCGGTGGAAGAATGCGGCTCGGATAATGGAAGACGAAGCGTGGCCCGTCGCGGTTGCGATTGACGACGAGGGCGACGCCTAGAAACGTAGATGGGTCAGGAAGTGTAGTTGGCATTGACATGGCTGCATCACGTCTTTCTTCCGTGTGTCTTCAGTCCAGCGTCGCGCTGTTGTCGTGAACTACTTTTGACTTGTGAGGAGACTATGAAACTGTTGGTTCTGCTTAGTCATTCCATGAACCTCGATGTTGTCATGGCCTCTCCTACTGTTAGGTAGTTAAGTTGTGTTCCACTTTTTATGGGGGTTGTAAACCAGCCAATGACTACCTAGTTGCGCCACTGTTTATTGGTGCTCGGCACCCGCATGAAGATGGACATACAAATTATATTATACAGTGAGAACTGAGAACTATTAAAGCTTTACATAGTTACATACCGAGCGATTCAAATTCTCAAAATCTATGAAATTTGGTTGTGTATCTACGGTCAACATCAAAAACCAACAGTAACTTCAAAAGCCCAGTAGAAGATGTCCGAGAAGCTGCTTGCTGTCCAGTGTCAAGGTTAAGGAAAATCATCAATACTAAATAGTTAGTGAATTAACTAATTAAATCACTCGAATAATCAATTAATATCAATTATTCGGGTGGCTTGCTGAAATCAATTGATATTATTTATTTATTTTCCCAACCTTTGCTGTACGACGTGGAAGGGACCATTTAATCTAGTAACTTTAGTATTGTGTGGCCAGGCCGGCTTGTCTGTGCAGGCTTTCATACATAACAACACTCACGCCGGCGTCGCTTCCAGATACAAGATTAAATATATTGGACTACTCGTTCTGTCCTATTCAAATATCTTCATGTTGACATAGGTACCTTAATTGTTTTATTTCTGCTAGCGCCGGTGTAGATTAATGATGTGTTCACCTTAAACTAATAAGTTAAGGTTATGGGTAGGGGTTTTCAGTTGAAACTACGCCAGAGCTTTCTGGGGAGACAGAAGAATTTCGTGGCTGGCCGGAACTTACTTTTCGGTAGCAATACATAGCCGTCAGAAGTATACTTTAGCCAGTGATTTTGAATGCCTTTACTATGCTTTTCTTATGTGAATATTTTGAATATTTTGAATATTTTAAATTCTATTTATTACTTTATGTATTTTGATATTATCGGTAATATCGCTCACATTAACAAACAACAAGAATATCACTAAACAAAAAATGCATCAACAAAAGCATCAATAAAGAGTATCAGATAGAAATATACATCGCGACATCCCTGTTGATAAGGGACTTTCTTTAGTTTCCGTCACCAACATTGACAATTTTAGGCAAGGTTAGGAAGATAATTAACTTACTAGCAATCAACGATAAAAAATAGTTAACTAATTATAACTGAATTTAGTACGACTTTCGATTGACTAATTAATTATATAACCAGCGATGAATAAGTTCCTACCAGTTAATTAACTAACTAGCTACTTAGCCTATTATTCCACGGTCAAATAAATAGTTAGTACTGAATAGGTTTTTATGCCTCTCGATTTATTTATATATCTATTACCTTATAAGCCTATTAACCGCTTAGTACCTCTACTATCCGGACAGTAAAAAAGTTAAATTACAAAATTTAATGCCGTGTACTTCATCAGTAATATTCTACAAAACCAAGGACTAAACTGTTATTTATTATGGGTTTCCTCTTTCGTACTTAGTAGCAACTGCCAGGGCTGGGACAATACTTGATTAAAATGGAGACTAGTATAATTCAGATCGAAGTTTGACACTAAAAGAACTTTGTACCTGTTAATGCAGTACGAAGAGTGATATAGAAGAAACCAGATTTTGGCTGTTGTACAGTTTCACATGCCATAACACATTACCACTAGGTACATCGTAGGAATTGATCATAGTCTTGTTATTTACAGCTTCACTTTCGTTATGTTTAAGTTAGTTCTAGAATATATTATATTTTAAATCGTTTGATCTGTTTTTTTGGAGTAGTACTTTAATAGCGTAAACTTCTTAGACATAGTTCTATTTAAATCGAAAATTATAATAATAAGAAAACTATTTAAAAAGCACTTATTAGATTGAAACTATGTAGTAAATACCGACGATACACTTCATGATGATGTTTTGAATCGCGATAGAATTCAGAAGCGACAAGGGTGAATAGAGAAAAAGAAATTATATATTCGACGACGTTTGACTGGTTTTATAAAGCTATCAGTTTTTATTTTCCGTCCTAAATGGAAGGAACATGCTCAAGTGCAATAGTTGCACCTATATAGGACAGTACGCATCACGCCCCAGCTATCATCCCCAACGTAATAAACAGACGATGAAGCAACAATAAGTTGTGAACTGTTAAGGGTCAACATCATAAATCAAGTTGAGGTTAAGGTTGGGATTTTTCAGTAACTTTTGCTACACTTTTTTGGAAATACATAGGAATCTCGTGGCTGACGGGAACGTACGCTTCCGTAGCAATACATAGCCGTCAGAAGTATCTTTTAGCCAGTGACTTTTGATGCTTTTGATGCTTTTAATCTTTCCGAGTAAAAAATCGGATTTATTTATCGCTTCTTTTTTCGTCGTTTATTTTTATCTAGTATCATTTACAGTAGATTTAGTAGATTCAGTAGATTCAGTAGATTCAGTAGATTCAGTAGATTCAGTAGATTCAGTAGATTCATGTCACAGACCTGCCTAGCAAGCCTAGCCAGCATTCTGCCACCGCCCACCGCCTAGCCCCTGAATCCTGTATTTAGTCCTGACCGTACCTACATCCTAAATTGTAGCTCCTTGAGCTACGTCTTCGTCCTCAACCTGATCCCTATCTGCACCCTCCGCAAGACTAGCCATAGATAATATACTGCCTGTTCTCCTCTCGTCCCTGCCTACCCGCGTCTCCGCCTGCCCGCCGTGACAATTCAGTAGATTCAGTAGATTCAGTAGATTCAGTAGATTCAGTAGATTCAAGATTCATTATATTCAAAGGCTACAAACACGATGTGAATGTCATTCAAGAAAAGATACAAAGTTAGTCCCTGTACTAAATGATTCCCGTCACGGCCCATACGGTACCAGCAAAAATGGGCGTTTTACGTCGTACAGTAAGTACCTTTTCGGCAAATTTGACATTTCTGCTGAGTTTTTTCTAACCTACCGCTAACTTGATTTATGATATTCACCCTAAGTTCAGCTATATTTCTAACCAGGGTTGGGACAAGTAATTAATACTAATTAATCAGTTAATTAGCTAATTAACTATTCTGGCGGCCCGCTAAAGTTAATAAATACTAGGTACTAGCTATTTCTTGCTACCGGTTATTACTAGTATATTAAACTAGTATGTTAACTATTTATATTTTAGGCCCTCTTTTGAGCTATTATTGAGCACCGTAGATCTTACGTAGTACTAGTTTTTTGTTATCTATATAAAAACTCATCGCCAACGCAGCTACCGCCCAAGGAGGCCGCAGCAGAGAGAAGTTTTCCCCTCTGGCTTCAGGATGTTTTACTATCTTTACCATAGATGTAGTTCACAGTGCAATAAGCGGTTTATAAGTGTAATAAATAAATAATCATGCAACTTAAAATTATTTACTTAGCCGTCCCAGCCCCAGTCCTAAATTTATTCCACATTTAGCACATTTTAGACCTCGTGTATCTTTAATTGTAATTTACTAGCAGTCATAAATACGTACAGTATTTTATCCAGTTCTTATATCATATCCAGCTTCAATATAATGGCTAGGAAAATAATTAGTCAATTAACATACGACCGAGAGAGAAACTCTTCAGTTATAACCAGGGTTAGAAAAATAATTAATACTAAATAAATTTTTAATTATTTCGTTGTCCGATAATTAATTAATTAATCGATTAGCCTACTAAAAATTAAATTAAGATTAATTGATTATTAATTAGTTATTGCTTGGCATTAATTACTATTAATATACTAATTAGTATACTAATTAACTATTTTCCTAACCTTAGTTATAACTAATTTTACTAGGCATATCGAGTTATAAACTACGTAAATAATTATTTTAAAATCAACTAGTGATTATATATCAGCTATTTTCCCCAATTCTACTCACTAAGACTTAAAACAATAAATCAATATACCAACCAATAAAAATAAACTAATATTAATTGATTTTTGTTTATTTCTCTAGTATTAATAATTTTTCCTAGCCCTACTGCTCACGAGTACTAACTTAAGCCGGGCTGCTTCGCAGGCCTGGCCAGTGAGTCAAAGAGCTGTGCCGTCGTTTTTCTAGTTAATCAAGGGAGGATGTAAGGGATTTAAATTGCCAGATCAGTGGAGCAGAGTGAAGATAGGGGTCCAGATCAGAACCTTAAGAGGTTCTGATCTCGGGTTTCTGAGCAGAAGTTTAGTTTAAGCAAGTAAGTAGCAACGAATACAGAAAATTATAGAACGACGAGTCTACGACTAAAATCGAGAAGCGAGTAGTACTATCAACGTAAAGATAAAAACGGTAAAGATGAGGACTTCCTTCCTGAAGTATAGCGTCCCGCCGGACTAAAAGATCTTTATTAAAATAGGGAGTTATGGATTTTTGATTAGAGACTTACGCTAGTATATAAGGACTTGTTGTTTCTGTGTGTGTTTTGGCTGTATGCTTTGAGCTAGGACCTTAGCTGTAAAAGTAAAAACGGTTTAGTATAAAAATAAGTTAACTGGCTAAAGTTTTAGTAAGCAACGGGATTTTATTTATGTTTAGTACTGAAAAGGCACTGAATGAATAGCTGTTATAATAATTAGTTACTACATCAATTAGCTCTTATTTATTGATACTATATAAAAGCGTAGTACTAGTTTTAGTAATAGCTTTAATGACAAAAATATAAACAATACTAGCTTAGTGAACTACTTACTGACTTGGTATATATTATATTATTTGTAGACGAAGCAAATAAAAATTATTGATAGTTTCTAAGCTTAGATCTTAACCACACACTACAAAAACAGCCCTGACTAGAGTATCGGTAGAATTATAAAAGGCATGAATGTCAATCTGATGTCAAAATACCTATAAATTAAGTTGCCTGTAGCAAACAGGGTTGGAAAAGTAGTATATTAGAAAGATAGCTAATAAGTTACTATTAATAGTTAATGACAGTACATAATCAGCAAATAGTCGTACTCAACATACTAAATTATAATCTTTTATTGTAAAATTTAAATCATTATTTTTCAATTACTATGCGACTGACAAAGTAAATAATCAATATTAGAATTTTTTTCAACTCTGCTAGTAGATGAGACATTAAACTGATAAATATTTGAGTAATATGAAAGATGTAATAAAAATAAATCACACTATGTAGCAGTATACCAGATGAGTCATTTACGATCGATACTAAAGTAGCCCCAGCTACTTTACGTTGAGAGAAAACTAATTGACCCTGAAGTAGGCTGAAAAATAGTCAACTGAATGTACCAGCTAGTATACTAGTACTACTCAGTCGATTCTTTTTAAAATAATTGAGTGATCATTTAAGTACTTCCTTTTATATCTTACTCCTCCTAGCCCTGTCTTAAATTAAGTAACTTGTGGCAAACAATATTTTTTAAAACAATAGTGAAAGTTCACTCACTCACTGAGTACTATAAATAAACCATTGTCAAATTGATTTATGTGATATAGTTTTGCTCACCTTTAGCTATACACTACGAGCTCATGTTAATTGTTACTTATGCTTCTGCTATGTGTAGTAGTATAGTCAAGTTTAAATAAACTTCAGAATTAATAAATGTCAATGTTCTCACTTTACATAGGGCTTAAGTAGTAGTTTAAGATCGAAACTGGTTTAGTTGAGCTTTTTTCGCTTTTATATGAATTATTGCAAGTCCAGTTTAAGTTGTATTGGCTGTTTTAATGTCTTTCAAAATTATTCTTAATGAGAATAGGAGAGGGACTTAATTGAACTAATGCTGGGTTGAAGAAACACCAATTGAGATAGTAAACACGTAGCTAATTCAAGTGCTCCACACCTGTGAGTGAGCTAAATAGTTGATTTAGTGATAGAATGACTCTGCTGTAAACAAAAGAACACAAAAGCGTGCATGTTCTTTAAGCAGAGGTTAATTACTGACAGCAGATTTGTGAAATAAGTTAAAGTATTTCATTGACCGTTAATAAACTTTCCAGCTATGATAATCTATGCGTATGGGTTTGTTTTTGAAAACGATCATGGAAGCCAGATATATATATTGAGACCAATTTGGTTTGGAGAAGTATAATTTGACGAATGTACTTTATAGTTGAATAACTTAATTGGACTTTATATCCGGGAATCATTATCCAGGATTACTACGTAGACACTTTTGCGTGACTAGACTAGCAAGAGAGTAATGTTTTACACGAAAGGAAGCTAAAGTACTACAGCTAAACTTCCGTTCTTTAACCTTGATGAGGGAGAACAGATACCTGCAATAAGTCGGAGTATAAAGAGTCATTGAATAAGAGCTAATGTGCCTCTTTTAGCTTGAGAAGCTAACTTTAGAGATGTGAAAACAAAGTCAATACTATTAATATGATGGGGGTTGATCTTCCTAAGCTTAGTTCTGCGGTTTACAAATACCTAAGTTTAATATTTTTACTTGTATAAATCTAAGTTAATGAGCTAATTTTACGTACCGGCGTGTACGTACTTAATAGTATGGTCAAAAGTGCAACATCATTCGTAACAGAAGTACTATAAACGGTTTATTATCGGTTAAAAATAAAGCTCTGCGTTTTGTTCAAAGTTAAATTTATGTTGCCTGAATGACTCCCTTTCATACCTACTATGACAGATGGGAGAAAACTTAAAGCTAAGTAAACTAATATTAGTGTAGTTAATAGTTGGTAGGCTAGTAGTTCTATCACATTTGAACTTATTTTTAGTACTGACAATCTGATGCCGTCTTAATAGTTTGAAGTATTATTGTTTTACGCCTATGCTCATAATAATTTAGACTACTATTATATGATTCGGTCGGATTCAATCCACGAAGGTGAGTACTTGATTCTTTTGTAGTCTAGTAAGCTTGAAACAACTATAGTTACTTCGCGATTAATCTGATTCGATGTAAAGACGCCTATCACTAGAATGTTATTAGCATACGTGTAAATTGCAACTATTAAATCTCACTTACCTTAAAGATAGCTGTCTTATTTCTCGAGCTTATGTAGTTAAGTTCTGGGGCTTTGTCATTAAATAATGTTTTATTTGAACGGTGATTTGATGCTTTAAACAGTTGTTTTGCTAGTGCTTTAATTGATGTTGAACGTTTCCAGGATATTTTGAGATCTAACTGAAAGTCAACAACAACGTTCATGTTATTGAGAAGATTTCTCTTGTTCGTTTTATAATGTACATTTTAAAAGTCATATTAGTTTATGAATGTGTATAAAACTTATTAAATGTTTTAGTACTAAGATACTGGCCGAGTAACATTAGTATAGCACTAAAGTAATTCAACTTCCTTCAAACTAATTTACTTTTAACGTGAAGTGTAAGTCTGATATGGCCTTTTGTTTTATTACTTTGTACTAACTGAAAATATATTTCATAAATTTGTTCGCCGTCAACGACATCCAACGTAGCTAGTACTACCACCGACTATAAAATTCTGCTCTGTATGGAAAACTTATAGTACTAACTCGGTAACTGTGTAGAATTATATAATCTGATTGAATAGTGAGAATACCATACTGGCAGGGTTGGGAAAATAATTAATTAGTATACTAATTAGTATATTAATAATAATTAATGCCAAGCAATAATTAATTAATATCAATTGGTTTTAGCAGGCCACCCGAATAACTAATATTGATAGTGACTAACTAATATTGATTAAAATAAACAAGTTACCTGCATGACTCATATCAATTAACTATTAAGTAGCTAACTAGTTAATTTATTAGGTAGTTTATAAGAATTAATTATTTTTCCCAGCCTTGATCATTAATATACTGGCTAGTATATTAATTAATCAATATCCCAACCCCGCCTTTACGTCATTTAGTAAACACCTTCACAGCACATTTAATACTCCAACTGACATTTAATAATTCTTAACCTTAGTTTAGTTTTAACATTTCAGTACTCAACTTAGTGTAAACCTTTTAAAGTAGCTAACCATTCAGTAAAGAATTAAATTAACATATTGTTAACAATTTGTTTTATACAGGCTAAATTTATATATAATCTCGTATCAGTTTCTTTCTTAGCATAACAGTTAAAAAAAAATACTTAGCTCTGGTAAAGTTATGCCGATTCATTACTTAGTATAAAATTAATATTAGTTTAGTTTCTTTAATAATCAAAATATTACTAATACTAGACTATTATAAATGTCGAAGAGTCGATATAGTACCCAACAGCCTACATTGAATAGAAATTGATCACCTTCAGACTACAGCATAAGCAGGATTAAGGAGAATATACATATAATTTATTTGATTACTAACGAGCTGCTCAAGTACCTAAATTAGTTTTTATAACTTATGTTCCTATCCCTAAGTAAAAACAAAGCTTCGAGTAGTTAAAATATATTTCTATAATTATTTTCACAATTAACTGTGATTATCAGGCGCAGCCATTATAAATAATATAACTATTTATTTTATAGTATCATTCTCAATTCAGATGCCACACAATAGTAACTTCCCACAAGCAGTCTCTAAAACCAATTTAATACTTCTACCAATCTAAAAGAAAACCCTAAACCATTTTGAGTCCTAAGCATGATAATAACCGCCGGTTTACGCAGTATTAAGTAAAAAAAACATAGTCAAGTAACTTTCTAACTATCATCCAACTGCTCATTGAATAGCAAAATCCGACTGGAGACAAATTACTCAAACATAAACGAGAATCAATTTCATTATCAAAACCATAACTTCTGTTGAAAACATCTAACGAACTTATAATAAAAACATAATAAGTGGAATATTTTGATAGGCAGAAATGCAAGGCCTTGTTCAAAGAAGTGAATTGCATTACTATACAATTAACTAGTTTAAGTGTTAGTAGGCATCGGGAACGTACGTTTTCTTTACTTTAAAGGTTGATAAAATACTATAAAAATACAACTTAAGTAAAACTAAATGAATGGATACAGATTAACTTCATAGTATTTTTACTTAACGTGAGAGTTCTGTTTCAAAACAATATATCGTGTTATTATAGCTAGTACCAATTCTTAGATATTCTTACTAGTATGTATTTACAACTAACAATAGTACACTGCAACTAAAGGTATGTAAACATATAATTAAAATTAATCACGTTAACGTTTATAAAGTCTAATCGATACCACGCAACAGGCTTAAAAGAATAATCAATTACTATTTTCTAAACAATTTATTAACTAATATTAACTAGTGCCAAGAAAACATGATTAATAACAAGGTTAGGAAAATAGTTCTTTAGTATACTAATTAGTAGACTAAGATAATTAATGCCAAGCAATAATTAGTTAGTATTAACTAGCTTTAGCAGGCCATTTAGTTAGTTATATAATTAATTGTTTTAGTATTAGTTATTTTTCCCAACCCTGCCGCGCAGTATGAATTAGTTTATCAACTTGATCTAATATAAAGAGTTCTATAATAAATAATTGTTATACTCACAAAAAGTATTGGTTACTTCAATACAAACTTGTAGTTTTACTACCGCTTCATGATTATTTTACTATGAGTTGACTTTAAACAGTTTCAGTTTATTTTAGAATCCTTGTTTCTATCTTTTACAACACAAGTTAGTTTAAGTATAGTTTCCAAATTACTAATATATACTTTAGTTTTAAATAGCATAAAGATCCATAAAAGTCTAAAACTATATCTAAGGTCAGTCAAACTACTAATTAAGTCGAGCAACCTTATTAAAATAACTAATAATTTAAGTTATCTATATTATTAACCTTGACTAGTATAATATTTAAATTCTATAGCATACAGTATACTCAAGACAACATTGGTTTAGGCTACTGAAGCATAGTTTAAAATACTTAAGTACTAATACCAATACAGTCATAGAACCAACTAATCCCAAAGGAACCCGTATTACTAGACCTTTCAAATCTAACTAATAAACTATTATTTATTATTTTTCGATCTAGTAGCCTAGCAGATTGATTTCAATAGCTTATAACATTCTATTCAACTACACGTCTGAAAAAACTTATAAAGCAGACCCATATCTACGTAGCCATATCGGCCAACATAACTAACAACGTCAAGCTATACTAACATAAAAGCTAAGCCAGAGTTAAAGAAAACAACTAATATTAATTATATATTACTTAGCATAAATAATCATTAGTAAACTTTTTGTACTTTGAATTAACTTTTTATCAATCTTAGCTAGCTCATACTAGTCGTTATCCACCGGGATTACGAGAATCATTTATACTTTTTAATTAATTAATTAAATAGTTAATTAATAAGTCGAATAATTAATTAGTACTACTTATATAAGTGGCCTATTAATATTAATTAATATTAACTAATTATCTCTTACCGCGAGGACACTGCCACCTACAACGGTAGCGAGAAACCCACCGGACTTTCTAAAAAAGGTAAAAACAGATAATAAAGAGAGAAGAATAGTTAAAAACAAAGCAAAAGGAACAACGATAGCTAAAAAATAACGGCGAGGTAGTCGAAAGTACAGTAAAAATAAAGGCGACGGCGAGAGTAGTTTTAAACAATAAAACAAAACATTACAAAAATTAATTCTACAACGAAAGGGAAGGCACGACTATTATACCCGATAAAGCTACCGGTCGTATTTATCGTTTATAATAAAATATTAGTAGAATATTAATTAGTATATTAACTAATTGCTTTTTTAACCTTATTAAAGACTAGTTTCCTTACTGGTTAAGTTAGTATTATAGTAAAACGGAGTTTTAGAACTAACTTTCTTTTTTAGGTAAATAGTTCAAATTAACACAGATTAAAACTACTTATAACACTATACTAAACTATAGAAGCTTTAACTATCGAATGCTGTACTCGTAGCCCTGCTCAACATAGTATATGTAGGGTTGGAAAAATCAATATACTAACTAGTGTACTAGTGATACTTAATAGCAAGAGATAATTGATTAACGTGAACTAATTTTAGTAAACCATCCAGTCAATTAATTATAACAAACCTCCCAGGTAGTTAACTACTATTTATTTATTTATTAGACATAAGTTACTTTATCTAAACTTAACTTATAAATCTACGGAACAAACCAGTCTTAAATATTTTCTTATCTAACTTTGGTTTCGAGTAGTATTATATACAGTTAATGAATTGTCTTTTACAAATGTACTGCTTCACTACCCTTTTAATATGCTTCAAAGTATAAATACTTGACAAGTAGCAAAAACAGATATTAATTGAGTTAATCGATACTAGCTAGCAGAGTTAGGAAAAATAATTAATTAGTCACTCGAATAGTTAGTTAGTATTAATTATTCAGGTGGCCTACTAAAACTGATTATTATTAATTAGTTATTTCCCTGGACGCATATTAATTATCATTAGTATATTAACTAGTATACTAATTAGTTATTTTCCCAACTCTAGTCATTAGTATGGTTTATAAAACAGTAACGTAACACCTAACTTGTACTCATACAAAATTGGTTAGCTTATAACTAAGGTATCTACAAGTTAGTAAACTAACTGGTATACAGTGTAAAGTTAAAATACGAAGAAAAAAAATGAATACTTACTTGTAAGTAAGCCATATATGACTACTATTACATCGTGATCTTCAAATTTCGATGGACTAGCTAGTCATTTACTGTTTTCTTTAATGTATTAGGGTATTATTCACTCTTTTCTACTAGAGTAAAATAATATCCCATGAACATAACTTTTTTTTCCAAACAAAGTTCCGTGCTTCCATACCAGCTAGAGCTAAGGGTGGGCACAAAAAACCTAGTTCAGCAAGGGTTGGGAACAATAGTTAATCAATCACTTAAGAAGCTCATATAGACTGATTACTGGGGTGGTCTGGTAGAATTCAATTCTTTAATTGATTAGTTGGATGTTGGTTTAAGCAGTTGTCAGTTAATAGGGAGGTCTACTTATCGCTACTTAATATTAGTTGTTTCTTTCAAATTTGCATTTTATTGGACTAATCAGTCAGGCGGCCTTCTACGTTTGATAAATATTAATAAAACTACCATTTTAATCTAGTGACTTTTGAATCTTTTCAATCTGATGAATCTTTTGACTCTGTTGAATCTGTTAAATCAATTTGGTATTATAGAGAGATGTTTATTAATCATTTCGTTTATCTCCTCGTTTATTAGTTTATTTTTCTTTTATATTTCGAACTTATTTTTCTTTTGATCTCTACTACTTCTTTACTTTGATTTTGATATTTTGGTTTGTTAAGATAATGAAGACTCAAAAGGTGAAAAAGAAAAGTATCATAAAACGCGATGTGAATGTCAGTAAAGAAAAGATACAAAGTATCACTCTGTACCAAAAGACTCGCGTCCACAGCCCATACCAGGGTTGAGAAAAATAATTGATACTAAATAAATAGTTAATTAATTATTATTAATTACTCTATATATCATAGTAAGTACAATGGCTGCCACTGATGCCTTTTTTAAATCCAAAAAGTATTTAATAAATTACGTTCAATTGATTTTGATTGATTTTAATATCGCGACTTTACGGAACTCTCGTAGTTATGAGTCTTGAGACAGTAGAAAACCAATCGAGTTAGAGTTGATTGTGAATGCCAACTCGTCCCCATCAATACATAGTAACAAATGTTATTAAACATTCTTATTCAGCACTACTATTCCCAGTAAACAAGTAGCACCGGGCTGATCGCCCATCTATTCTTCCCTCCGTGTATATTTTTGAATGAGTATAACAGTTGCTAATCCCAATTTAGACAGAATCGCGAGAGTTTCTTATAGTATTTTATTTATAGCACAAAAACGTAGCTAATAACTCAGTATAGTATAGGTTTTGTACTAATTTACTTTTTATTTCCCGCTGGAAAATGGTTTGTATCAATCTGGTTCCAGGAATCGAAAAATTATCCAATGAAGTGACTTCAAAAAAAAACACTTAACAGAACCGTGTCTCATGTCTTTTTCACTGATTAGATTTACTTTTTACTGCTAAATTAGTAAATACAGCCTGACTAGAGCCAAAACATTTACGATAGTCAGAGCTTAGTTTCTATCTGGCCAAGTTCGATACCGTGCTACTTGCGTACATTTAGATAATTGTTTCCCAAGCCTAGATCACAGGCTTCAATTTTAGACCTTGCCAACCTATCATAGTCAATCTTCTAATCAAAGTCTAAGGGTGTGATATACTAACAGTTGGCATCAGGGTTGGGAAGAAATTATAATTAATTGATTGGGAGACTTGCTATAATTGTTTTACTTTTCTTTCTTTCTTGGCATTAATTGTAATTAGTGTATTAATTAGTGTATTAATTAGTTATACTCCCCACCCTGCCAGCTACTATGGCCTTACATTTTCCTAGTAATAGATTGGCACTAATTTATTATCAATTTTTGACCCTCATAAGGCTGGTATGCGCCACGTAAATGCTTAAGGCTGGGTTTGAGAAATGGTTAATTTATAAACTAATTAGCAGATTGATATTATTGATCAAATTATTTCTCAAATAAATAACGTATTGATATTATTATTTTACTGCCAAAAATGAAATAGAGACTACCTGGTCAACTAACTAGTATGGTCGACCAAAAAAATTGAGTATTAGTAATTAATCGTATTTAGTAAATAACTTTTAGCATAAATAAACTACTGATCACGTCTTCGTATTAATTTTGTTCAACAAGTCACTTAATTGACTTTTAGCAAGCCACCATAGTAACTTTCTACTGAAACTAACATTGAACAGCTGTAAACTACAATACAACAGCTTGAATATATTGAATCTATTAAATCTGATACTCATATAACGACTTTTCCCGGCAGAGGTTTAAAGTAGCATCAATAAAGCTATGGGTGAGGGTTTCAAACTTATCAGATATCACCAACAGCACTGCTGGCAGACTTGTTGCTGGATGTATGAAATAACAAGCGCCTCAAAACTAGCCTTGTCATTTAGGGTGTATTTCAGTATATAGATATATATGCATGCCAGACATTGATTATAACTTGTAGCTTATATCTCGTAGAGTTACAACCCGTGGCTTAGCGCAGTCGGATCTGATTTACAAATCGTGATCTATTTGCGTTTCTGATATATTGTAATTTAGGATCAGGCTGACAGAACCTAGTTAAGGCCTTAACTTTAGGGAAGGGTAAGGTTGAATATCGTGGTTGAAGAGGTATCTTTGGGCCAGTGACTTATAATGCTTTTCTTATGCTTTAAGGGGGGGTTCTTTTGTATTTTTTTGGACTTAAAGAGAAAAATAGTTAGTAATCGCTTCGTTTATTTCCTGATTTGATTCTCATTATTTTTGGGGTTTTTGGTTCTTTTGGTCTCTATTGATTTATTTTTATTTGTTGAAGGTTTCAAAGAAGAGGTATTGCAAAACGCAATATGAGTGCCATCCAGTTAATAGTTTAAAGTTTTAGACCTGTATTTGATGCTCACTGCTCACCATTAATATGTCATGATATTTTAGATTAGATCTAACTCGATAATGGTGCGTATTTACATTGTTCGTCTCATTGACCGTTGGTTCCTATATACAGTTGACTCCTACCCCTACCAGCGAATCTGATGGATTGATAGCACTTCTTATCAGAAATACACCGGCACCTCAGTGTTTTGGCCGATTAAGCCTTCTTGCAGGCAACAAAGTTGTTGCCGCTGGCACCGGTGTGGGTGATAAGGCTGTCCAGGGCACCCTTGGAGTCGAAGACGACTCTGTCGGCACCAGGGGAGCCACCAGCGTAGACGACGTAGGTGGAGAGGATGGGGAACTCGTACCATGGGGCGGCGGTAGGGAACGAGAATCCCTCGTAGTTGTTGTACTGGTGGGGGTACTCGCCGGAGCCTGAGAAAAAAAAAGCTGTTAGTCTTTCATCCAAGTAGTTGGCATAAGATGTGACAAGAAGTGAAGTAGGACTAACCCAGGGTGGAACCGGACTGGTGGAGAGAGTAGCCCTTCTTCACGGCATCGTCGATGTCAGACTGCCAGTAGCAGACGGAGCCGCAAGTGTAGACACAGGTCTCGCGAGCCTCAATGGGGGAGCCGTTGGCAAGCACACCGAAGGTGGCAAGGACCATCATGGCCATGGAAACAACCTGAAATTGGATAATGATGTCAGTATCCGGATATTGCACAGGAGAGCCGACGGATTGCGCACCTTTGTAGAAGCCATTGTGAAGATGTGAAGGTCTTGTGAGGTGGTCTGGGTGGGAAAGAGTGAGAATATAAAAACTGGAGTCCGGCTAGGTGGCGATGGGGATGAAGATGATGGGACGGAAACGATTTGAAGATTGGGGGCGGACGGGGCATATATTTATATATGAACGAGGCCAGCTAGATGGGCCACGATATGACCGGGCAGGGAGTGAGATTGCATGTGCAAGCCGGGGTCCAGCTCAAGAGCATGGCGTAGACAACAAGCCAGACAAGCACAGCGGAGGGATAAAAGTAGCTGGCCCTCGCTCCTGCATCGTCGGCGCACAGGAGCACGCGGTGATGTGAGACGACAACGACTCAAGGACGACAGCAGCCATCCAGAGGAGCGCATTGCAGCATGGGAGGCAAAGACAAGACAGGATCACCGAGACGTAACAGTGTAGAAGCACAGAAGCACAGAAGCACAGAATTACAGAAGCACAGGATTACAGGAAGCAGCTCTGTTGAAGCACGGGAAAGCAAGGCAGGACGTGGATTCCGGTAGGGGATCGCCGGACATCGAAATGGTGCATCTGGCAGCGGTAATACAACCTTCTTCTTTTGGTTTAAGGTGGAAGCTTGTCGCGGGGCGTCAAGCAGGGCTCTAGGGCGCGATGGGCGAAGATTTGCGGCAGCTTTACCCAGTTTGGGGCGAGATTATATGTTTCTATGTTCTATCATCTACCATGTATGTATTCCAGACATCCCAACACACCGTGATACGAAGCTGCGCCGTCCTTTCGCGACTCGGCAGAGCATAGGAGGGTGAATTTTGGAGGGAAATGAGCTGGAATTGATTTATGCGTGCTCTCGTATGGGCATGCTCATTGGTGGCCTGGATGGCGAGGTTGTGCGAGAAGCATTGACATCTGCGAGCAATCTACATACCGTAGCAGCTATTGGACGAAACGGCAATGACTTTCCTGTCTGGGACGTGGCGTTGTAATTGCATTATGTTGTGTGAAGGGCCATGAAGTATGTAGATTGGACGGAGTGAACGGCACGGGCCAAGCATACTACTGTACTATGTACGGAGTACTCTGAGAAGGGGTTGTCGATCACTCGTCACGATCCACTCCGATTATTATTCAAGGGTATTTAACGTTATCTGGGCCAAATAAGCATATGTGCTAGCGGCAGAACAATCAGGACCAGGGGCAGATCGGGGACAGACGGAGTCCGACGGGCCAATGTCTCGAGCTCTCGATACAGATGGACGACATACATATCGTTTTAGCACGTGGGTACGATGCTGCATCCTGGGGACTTGTCGCGCCGGAGAAGTTGGTCGAGTTGGTGATAGTCGGTCAAGGTGGTTCGTTGGTATGAGGTGGCCCGTCCACGTTTTGGTGTTTGCAAGTTATCACGTCTCACCGCAGTTGCCGCGTTCCGATCTCGTTTTTGTTGGCTGTTCCCATTGGGCTGCCGTTAAGCGAGGTGAGGATATGAGAAGAAGGGGTCGAGCTACAACATCTCGCGAATCCATCGACCGAGGGTTACGCCATGCTGGGCTAGCTCGTCCCTGGATTGTAGATGCATCTTGTATGCGACCTCAGTCTGCAAAGACGTCGGGCATATTCCAAGCATAGGTTTCCCAGGCCACGTCTGGAACGTGTAGAGGGTGAGTGAGGGCAACTCTATCGTGTTTCTGCACTCTCTTTATTTCTGGTTGCTCTTTGTAGTGGTCCGACGCTGCGTCATCGAGTCAACCCGCCCTGCAGCAAGTCAAGTGCCGCCGGCCAAGACCAGGACATCTCGGTAGTGCTCTGGATACTCCCGCCAACAGCTTTCTACTATGTATATGTGGGCTGGCCCTCTCTGTCGTGCAGATGTACGGAGTACTATGTACTATGTACTCTGTAGATGTGGTCGTGGGTTTCTAGATTGGCCGGGTACAGTACCCAACCCAGCCCCAGTGCTTGTGGTGCCTTGCTTGCAGCCGCGGGGTGCCGTGCCACTTGCAACGAGACCCTGCTCATACTTGGTAGATAGATGGTAGATAGATGCCCATGCCGTTCACTGCCAGCCGTGGCGGGTACGTCGTTAGAGTCGCCCGCTGTTGGCAGGCCTTGGCAGTCGACGTTGCTGATTGTAGGAGTCCTCACTTGGCTACTTTGACGTGACTCGTGCTTGCCTCGTGGACACTCCCTGTGTGTGGCCCGTGTCCTCGCTTGACATTGACGACATCACATCTAATGTCTTTGGTGGTGGCTTACTGCGCTGCATATGCTAGACCGCCTCAACAGGAAGGTCTCGTCGGTGGACCAACACCATGCCAGAGGTTTGCACAGCATTGAGTAAGGTCGCCGGATCTCGTGAGTGCAGCAGAGTGCATCCGTCCTATTCGGGCTCGGGTTATCGGTGGTGCGTCTAGCGGTATATCTTCCATGCATTCACGATGTATACCGACGGGTCTATATGTAGCCGCAGTCCACGGGCCGGTGTCCATAACATCACAGGTCCTGTAGTCTAGCGGTTAGGACACTGGATTCTGATAATCATTAGATTCTCTGTATTTCCAGTAGCCCCGGTTCGATTCCGGGCAGGACCTTTTTGCCTGTGATTCTTCTGGTTATATAGGTTTGGGTGTAGTGGTGTCATCGTAATTTTTTGGGTTTTTTTTTTGGTTTATAGATTTAAAAAGCAGATGATCCTCTTAATATTATGAGAAAAAAAAGCCCTGCTAAGGGGTACATACCAAATAATTTTGCGTATATCTGCAGACCGAATGATAGTTTATAGGTCATATTCACTGGTGTTTGTTTTGATTATCACGTTCTCAACTGTCATTTATAGCATCTGCACACTCACACATTCGCTGCAGCCATGTATATAATTGCTGCAGCTTCAAATGCCGTCGATCGGCCGCCGCGGACATATATAGTACACTCGGCTCATGTCAATTAATGATACAAACTCGCATACACTCGATGCACACGAAGCACACAGCCACCGATATACCAACCCGACCAAGTCTGCACAAGAGCACAAGATGAAGCAGCAAATGGCGAGAGATCTAAACGAGCCCCCCCGTGCCAGACGCGAATATAACAAGGAGCACGGTCTACAGCAGTTTGACAAGCACCGGCAGCTCTAAAAAAACACCAAATAGCACGAGATCACCTGCGTTATATGTGAGAAAGAAAGTCATCGCAAGGAGCCCCAGGTTTTAAACAGGTGCAAGGATACCGGAAGTCAAGGAACAGCCTTGCCATTAAACAGCCCAGCAATATATATCACAAAGTGACAAAAGCTATAGCCACGGCAACGATGCCACAGCCACAGAAGAACAGGCCTCGGAGAGACTCCTAGGTGAAGCCAATCTGACGGCATGATTGCTGGAATGCAACGGCGAGATCAAGAGGCCAGGAGTCGACACGATCAAATATATGACAAAGTGAATGCTGACGCTGCCCAATATGGGCATGACGTAAGACGTAGACCACAGAGGTCACCCGAAACAACAAGAATTCGCCTCAGGATAATAAAGAGATCGTACATATGCTGCTGCCCGTTCCATGGTGGCGAAGCAGAACCGGCACGGCAAATGACACACACACCAAGAGGGAAGACAGCTTCAGAGAGACGGAGCAAGTGGCCTACCAGACAAAGAGGATACAGACATCGCCGTGGTCCACCCCCCTGCCTGTATTAAACCAGCACGACACAAATACATACATAGCAAGATGTCGCATGCAGATGCAAGTGCCGACGGCCAGTCAGTCCCTGGGAGCAACGCGGTACCTCCCCTGGCACCCCCCCAAACAACCTCACCATTCTATGAGCTCGACCCCCATGCGGCTCCCGAAGTTGCCATGAATGGCCTGGGAAACCAAGAGAAGATACCGCATGCAGCCGGGGACGGGCCTGCCGCAGAAAGAGACGAGGGAACGCTTGTAGGCTCGCCCGGGAACACAGCCGCAGGCACATGTGCAGGCACTGATTCGGCAGCTCAGACCAAAAATACCAACAAGGCCAACAAGTCAAGACCATACGCTGCCTACCTGTACTGGATATGGGTACGTCGGAAGCCATACTTGGCGGCGGCGGCTCTCACGTTCGGACTGGGTATCATCGCCCTGATAGTGTTGCCCATTGTCCTCCACGGCATAGCCCTCGATGGAGGGGACAGGTACAATCCGAACTAGCCAGCCATTTGTGCCCCGAACCGAAAACCCTCACCAATGCTAACCACCCACAATAGCAGCAACGGCGGCAATAGTTCTTTGCCTGGTCCGGTCGCGACCAGCATAGCGCCGTCTGCGACACGGACAACTACTGTGAGTCTGGTCAGACCAAGACCGCTGCCATTGCCATTGTCATTGCCATCGCCACTGCAAGATGCTAACATATAGCTTTATCATCTAGCCTCCCATTGCCGCCCAGTGCACAAATAACGTCGGCTGGTCCCAGAACGTATCCTTCCTTGGGATTTCCGATAGTAATGGCAAGCCATGGCCATACAAGCTTACTGCAGCCCCAAGTACAGCAGACTGCTGCACCACATGTTTTGTCAACTTCCCAGAAGGCTGCCAGGGGTGGGCATACCTCCCATGGAACGACACGCCTGTGCCATGCACTATTGTGTACGGATGGAATAGCACCCAAGGGGCATCAGATACATGTCCTGACGGCAACGCAAAGATCGACCTCACAAGCAGCGTTGGCCATGCCGAGAGCGTTGGAGGCCCAGGGCCATGTGGGCAGATTAGCTGAGATTGGTTTCAATCAATGTTCAGCAGCCGTAGACAGGCATTCAGAAAAAAAAAGAGAGGCAAATGCTGCCGAGTGAATTCGCTATGGATTATCTATCAAGAAATAAAATCATCAAAAATGCCGAGCCACGAGGGCATAACCCAAAGCCAGAAACGCACAAAGAAAAACCCAAACACCTAAACAGTAAGAGATGCCATAAAACAAGACTAGTGACTACTGAAAAAACAAACATATCCATCCCAACCGCTACGTATTCTTCTTGAACGCGGACCGGCCATCGCGGATCATCTCGACACGCTCTTCACGCTTCATCGTGCCAACAGGGCGTGCCTGGCCCCATCGTACCCGAAGGGGACAGCCAGCAATGACTGTGCGCCCCTGGAATGCCGCCGCCGCCTTCTCCGCAGCTTCTCTCGTGTCGTAGTTGACAAATGCGCAATGTGACATATGCGAACAAACTAGCGACCGAATCTTGCCATGTACCTTGAAGTGGTCGCGGATTTTGTGCTCTGGCAGGTCGTCCTCGACACCAGTCACAAACAACGACATGATGCTCTCATCATCCGGCGGGACCCAGTCCTTGGGGCCTGGTGGTGGGAGTGATCCTCCAGGGCCGCCCTTTCGTGCACCACCAGGGTGCGCCGAGCTTGGCCCAGCGCCAGCAGCACGGGCTGCCCTCGAATCTCTCGTTCTGATCGGACCAGCACCACCAACGCCAGCACCGACGGCCGCGTTACCGCCAAGGGACGACGGCGCGCTTTCTGACCCGGATCCTCTTATCCGTGCCACATCCTGTGTTGGTTTGCCCTCCTCATCAACTTGACGACCCTTGCGAAAATACGGCTTGCTCTGAGCTAGTCGCTGTAGAAGCTCGCGGGCCTTGTCGTCTGTCTGATCGTACTCCTCCGTGCCGACCAGGCCCTTCTCGATGGCTTCGCTGTTGTTCTGCGCAAAGTACTGGCGGTTGATTTCGGAGGTCGGACCAGGGGCCACCATTTTGAGCGCTGCATCACGCACGGCAATGGGCAGGCCAAACGACAGATCAAGGGTGCAGCACTGGCAGCAATTCTTCAGCCGTGCGCAGGTCAGGCAAATATTGGTACGCTTCTTCCGACCCTGTGCTCGACTCGCCGGCCAGCTGAAGACGGTAAAGGGGCGAGTGCAAAGCTTGCACTCTGCGCCATAATCCTCCTTGAGCATGCGCACATATGGATTCTCTGGCAGGCAGTTTTCGCAAACCGACGGGAAGTCGGTCGCCTCCCAGCCAGCGCGATTGATGTCGGACTTGATCTGGGGAGGCATCGTATCGTGTGTAGAGTAGATTCGGTATATTTAATGTGTAAAGCGACAGATCGAGGTACGTCGTGGTGTGAGTTGTAAATAGTATATTCGATATGAAGATAACGACGTTTCTCGAGAGCTTGTGTCGGCGTGATAGAAATAAAAGTGGCGAAGATTACCAATACGGCAAGCCTTGTTTGCATCCCCGGATATGACTAAGACACACGGGGCGTATCACGTGTGCGTCTGCAGCTACACAAAGCACAGTAGACGTTAATTTTCTCATATCTTGGTTCTGACGTCTGACATCACTAGAGATCTTCAATATATCATAGTCTCCTCCCTTTCAAATCAATAGATTGCGACCAGTGCCAATACAACACAACGTATTCGTACAATGCAGCGCTCTTGCATGTGAAGCTCAACCCGAGTACGAAAGGTGCTTTACGAGTACGATAGGGCGACTCAAGCAACGACACGTGACTGTTATCATGCTTATCTCTTATTCGTATTCGTGCAATATGGGTTCTAGAATAGGGGGAACTGCAATGAAAAGCGGGTCCTCTCCTTTCTCCGAGTACGAACCAATGTGAGTAAGATGCTTAGCTTTGACATGTACATGCAGATTGTATGTAATGTAGGCCGGTGAAGATGTACACAGAATTTTACCCCTGGCGCAAATTGGCCAGGCAAATTGGCCAGGCGATTGAAGGTCCTCCTTGTTGCTCCTACCTAGTCGGGGGGGGGGGACGGCGGTTCAATAATAAATATCTGCGCCTTTCCTGACGTCCTTTCGCGATCTTAAGCATCTCAGTATCCCAACACCCAACATCCCCTCTCTTCAACACTTTTAGCTTCATCTACCTGCTTCTCTGCGTCAACCGCACGTGAGACTTCTACATCCACCCGTCAACCTTATCCTTCCCCTTATAACACCAACCGCCACTATGCCTGCCGCCAACCAGAGCCTCGAGGCCGAGGACCACAATCGTGATGCCGCCTTTAACAAGGCTCTGCACGGCAAGTCGTCGCAGGCCAAGGGCGGCTTCGCTGCCATGTTGTCCAAGGACAGGGACGCCAAGAAGCTCGCTGTCGACGAGTACTTTAAGCATTTTGACAACAAGAATGCCGCGGATGAGACTGCTGCAGACCGTGAGGTAGGTCAAACCTGGAGGGAGGATGGGCGAGATGCACGATTTGCATGTGATGGGCAACGAGCACAGTAGCTAACCAGTGTCTTTTGTTTGTGTATAGGCCCGTACCAGCGAGTATGCTACTCTGACAAGACAGTATGTATCCCAACACCCTCTCGAGCTTTAGCAAATCAATATACGTACATATCTAACGAAAACCACAGCTACTACAACCTTGCCACCGATCTGTACGAGTACGGCTGGGGCCAGAGCTTCCACTTCGCCCGCTACTCGATCGGCGAGCCCTTCTACCAGGCCATTGCCCGTCACGAGCACTACCTGGCTGCCCAAATTGGCATCAAGGAGGGAATGAAGGTTCTAGATGTTGGCTGCGGTGTTGGTGGCCCTGCCCGTGAGATTGCGAAGTTCACTGGCGCCCACATCACCGGCCTGAACAACAACGACTACCAGATCGACCGTGCCACCCATTACGCTGTCAAGGAGAAGCTGTCGAACCAGCTCACGTACGTCAAGGGTGATTTTATGGTAAGTTAGACTCCCTTTTCGACTACCACCATCACCGTTGCTATGACTCAGGCTAATGTTCCAGCAAATGTCTTTCCCTGACAACACATTCGACGCCGTTTACGCCATCGAGGCCACTGTCCACGCTCCTAAGCTGGAGGGTGTGTACGGCGAGATTTTCCGTGTCCTGAAGCCCGGCGGCACCTTTGGTGTCTACGAGTGGCTGATGACCGATAACTACGACAACGATAACATGCGCCACCGCGAAATCCGCCTGGGCATTGAGCTGGGCAACGGCATCTCCAACATGTGCAAGATCTCCGAGGCTCTGGATGCTATGAAGGCTGTCGGGTTTGAGATGGTCCACCACGAGGATTTGGCTACGCGCGACGACCCCTTTCCCTGGTGGTGGCCGCTGTCGGGTGACATGAAGTACCTGCAGTCGTGGGGTGACCTGTTCACCATCCTGCGCATGACCCACCCTGCCCGTACCGTGGTCCACGGCTTCACTGGCTTGCTTGAGAAGCTGGGCCTTGCACCTGCTGGCACCAGGAAGACCGCCGAGGCTCTGGGTGTCGGTGGTGACTCTGTGGTTGCAGGTGCTCGCGAGAATCTGTTCACACCCATGTACCTGATGGTCGGCCGGAAGCCCCTGAACTAAGAGGACATGCAGTGTCGATGTTTTGGTGTTGGTTGAATGAAGGACTGATCATGGGAACGGGATACACTGGATACCGGATATTGAGTAGTGTCTTTGCCGACATGACCAGAGAAAGGCCGAGTAATGCGGAGGGTTGTCGGCGCACTGGCGTATTCAAAATATTTTTGCAATGAATATATCAAGTTACCAACGTGGGAGTGTCTTTGATATTTTAAACTATTTGGAGTTGCGCCAACAAGGCGATCATAGCCTGGTATGTACGGCGCCCTATGTTGACGTGACGCAGTTGCATAGTGACGAGCGATTATATAATCAGTATATATTGCTAATCAAAAAGTAGTGCATATACTTAAACTGCACTAAACAAGCTGCTAGATACACTATGCATACCGATGCACAGATTGCGGAGCTCCGGACGCCTCCGTTGCGACCCGTGTCATTCCGCCTGGGAACCAGCTCGAAAAGTCCTGGAGTCATTGGGTATCCCTGCACGCGCCATTATTCACTCAAACACAGTCGGTAGTGCGACAACGGCGAAGCTAGCCCACGCGAGTGCTGGCTGGCAGCGGCTTTTGGCGGTGCTGCTATATTTGGTTGACAAGAGTGGACCCCAACGCTCGCAATTACTCGTTTTGATTGGCTTAATTTCGATCGTCCAGAGCTGGCCCTTGTGTCGGTGCCTTTCTCCCCGAAACTCAGGGCGAAAGACACAGCGAGAATTCCCCCAACAACGCCAGCAAAACAGAAAAAAAAAACTTAACAACGCATCCACAGGCCCGCTTTTACCCCTTGAGTATGGCAATTTATTGGCTGGCTGGGCTCATCGGACCGCGAGACTACCTCGCTCTTATGGAGTAATCTTAGTGTCGCTGGACACCGCTGCAACGGGGGGAAGATGCACACTGTAGCAGCAGGGCGTGAGAGTCCTACAGTGGCTGGGTGACCCTGTGCTGTGCTGTCCCTTTTTTTCCGTTCGACGATATCCCGACATTCTCGTTACCTGCCACTACAGCTCCAGCTTCGATCTCCGCATCGTTCCCCTTCTCCCTTTTCCGTTGCCCGTTGTTCATTGTCTTGCCAGCGACTCCTGTTCGTGTTTAGTTGATCTCTTTTCTCTCGTCGTTGTCGCCGCCAATCCGTGTCTAGACGTCTCCAACCTACTCGACCTCCTCGAACCCCCCTCTCCCCTCTCTCCCTCTCCCTTCTCGAAGAAAACTCAATTCCCGCCATGTCTCGTTGCGTTCGTCCCGCTGCCCGCCTTGCGGCCGCAGTCGCCTCCCGGTCGGCCCCCCTTGCCGCCGCTCGCTCTTCTTTCGCTTCCTCCACATTCCGCTCCCTCCAGACCTCGTCCGCTGCCGCCCGCCCTGTCGCTGCCGGTTGGTCCGCATCCCAGAGAAGGTCCTACGCCTCAACGGCCGGCACCAAGGAGTACACTGTTCGTGAGGCCCTGAACGAGGCCCTGGCTGAGGAGCTGGAGCAGAACCCCAAGGTTTTTGTTCTTGGTGAGGAGGTTGCTCAGTACAACGGCGCATACAAGGTCACCAAGGGCCTGCTCGACCGCTTCGGTGAAAAGCGCGTTATTGATACACCGATTACCGAGTCCGGCTTCTGTGGTCTGGCTGTCGGTGCTGCCCTGTCTGGCCTTCACCCCGTGGTACGTATTCACAAGAGCTCGGTGTACTAGTGGAACACTCGCTAACACATCAACCAGTGCGAGTTCATGACCTTCAACTTTGCCATGCAGGCCATTGACCAGATTGTCAACTCTGCCGCCAAGACCCTGTACATGTCTGGTGGCATCCAGCCCTGCAACATCACCTTCCGTGGCCCCAACGGTTTCGCCGCTGGTGTCGGTGCCCAGCACTCCCAGGACTACAGCGCCTGGTACGGCAGCATTCCCGGCCTCAAGGTCGTAGCTCCCTGGAGTGCCGAGGACGCCAAGGGTCTGCTGAAGGCCGCTATCCGTGACCCCAACCCTGTTGTTGTTCTGGAGAACGAGCTGCTGTACGGCCAGTCTTTCCCAATGTCTGAGGCTGCACAGAAGGACGACTTTGTCCTGCCCATTGGCAAGGCCAAGATTGAGCGTGTCGGCAAGGATGTGACCATGGTTACCCTGTCCCGCTGCGTCGGCCAGACCCTGGCTGCAGCTGAGCAGCTGAAGAAGAACTTTGGCATTGAGGCCGAGGTTATCAACCTGCGCTCCGTCAAGCCTCTGGACATTGAGACCATTGTCCAGTCCGTCAAGAAGACTCACCGCCTGATCGCTGTCGAGTCTGGCTACCCTGCTTTCGGTGTCGGCTCTGAGATTCTGGCCCTGACCATGGAGTACGCCTTTGACTACCTTGATGCCCCTGCCCAGCGCATCACCGGCTCCGAGGTCCCTACCCCGTACGCCGAGAAGCTGGAGCAGCTGAGCTTCCCCACCGAGGCCCTTATTGAGGAATTCACCGCCAATTTCATGCGCGTCTAAGCGGATGTCCTGTGGTAAGATGGTGTTTCTGTGCACACTGCAGCAGAATTTATCAACGAAAGAGGTGGATAGAGCATGTGTAGAATGAGAGAAAAACGATAGACGAGAGGTTTTTTTTCCTTTCTTTCTGTATGTTTTCGGTGTAATGTTTGATTCTGTACAAAATAATATATTCAACGTTGCTATATAACAATCATTATCAAAGATGTCTACCTGCGTGCTATTTGCGTACTGGCCGCCGAGTGGCCGCCAAAGTTACTGGCAGTTGTGCCTATTCAGTGCTGCCGTGGGCGGTGACCTGAACATGCCCGTCGTGGTCCTTCCGGTTGCTCGACGCATCACGTGACGCACACATAGATCGGAAACGCCGTGTAATGCTTGAGGTGTGTGCCGATGCGAACAGCCGAAGCTGTCTATCTATCCCGGCTGTGTTGCGCAGTGCTTATGAATATGTTTTTATTTTTATTTAATTTTTGCGAGACAGCTAGGATAACGAATGTCCGGGTGCGCGATGCCTGTCTTGTTTTGTTTTGCGATGCCGATAAGCTTCTCTCTTGTACGCCGTCACTGAAAACGCATCCTGGCCCGCTTCGTAGAACACTTGGCATGCAAATTGATTTATGGTTTAGCATCAGGAGCAATCCGCCCTTTCGTGGTCCGTGTTAATCATGTTTATTTGACAGGCCGGCGAGAACGGTGGACTGATGTTTGAATCGAACCCCCTGAGACAAGGGCATAGACAAGGGCGTGGACAAGGGTATACTATGTACATAGTAGACAAGGACTAGGGCTATACGAGCGAGGATGTTAATACCGTTGATGGTTGAGAGTCTGTTATTTGTGTTGTTTGCCCTTCTCGGTACACAATACTCTGTAATGCAGAGTTCGGAGAACGAAATACCATGTACAGAGCAACCGAGCAGCCCGGCACTCGATCGGCTATTATCACCAGATGCCCATGCTGAAGCAGGCCAAGAGAGGTAGCGTGTTGAAAAACCTCGACACGGAGCCGAAAGGCAGCAAGTCTAATTTTATATATATTTGCAGCCCCTGCTAATAAGTATTCTGCTACTCTTTTTGATGCCATTTTATTATCTTTTGATCCTTGCGATGCTCCTCAAACGTATTCTATCGTTCTGATCTTGCCCGAACGGGCTGTCCTCCGTGGCTGCAGGAGTAGTGCCGTTATACAGGCGAGATGAGAGGCAGGGTGCAGGCAACGGGTTTGCAATGATCGAGGGCATGGCTATTGTCAACAATCCGAGCTGTACGTAGCATATTGTACGGAGTAGGACTGAGAGCGATGGGTTACGCATAGTACGTAGAATAGACACAGTAGGCGATGATCTGGCTGTGAATCGTAATCTCAACTGCATAAAGTTGTGCTGCTTGTCGACGCAGCCGGGCCTATTCCACTAGCCACATAAACATGCCAGACTGATACTTACGTGATGTCGATCATTGATCACTTCGACCCCCGCCGCGGTGCGAGGGCTAGATCACGGGCGAATACAGAATGTACAAGTGGTGTGCCTATGGAAAACGGGATCCCGGCAACAGCATCCTACGATGAAACACGATTTGGAGTCCGACCAAGATGGCGGCACAATGGCTTTGTGCGGACGTTAAGTGGATGCTAAGTGGTGGTCCAGTTGAGTTATGACTTCAAGAAAATTGAGTGCAAGAGAAACGGGAGTTGATGTGGGATTTTCTATAATATGTTTCTCCACGATGACGTGCAGTGTTCGAGAAGCACTGTACGTGTATTATATGGTGAGATTGTCCCGTACGGATGTTAGAATCTTTGAATCTCTGATGGGTGCCGGTTGAATCGGGCTGTGTAGTTGCGGTGTAGACGGCCTAGGAGATGCTAAGCAAAGGGATGTGTGCACAAGTGGAAGATATTGGGTTCACAGGAAGATTTCGCGTACTATGTATGTGTATTGGGACGCAGAATCAAAGATCGAGAGGCTGGCCCAGCCTGTTTAGGAATAGACTACTGATTGACAGATTGACAGGTGCTAGACTGCTGCTAGCTGGAATGTAATACATACTCATAGGAACGGGGTAGAGGTAAACGATAAAGGGGTAATACATAGTAGTTTTGAGAGAGAGAGAGAGAGCATCGTAGAGAGTGAAGATCGTCGGCTATTCGACTTCGCGTCTCCCGATCTCGAGTCGCGTCGTACTAGGTCTCCCTTGCGTCGATAGTGAGTATTGCAGAGTAGAAGCTGACACCAGATTTACGATGTATTCCGATGAGATATATTTCAATAATACTAGATGCGAAATGCACGTTTGTGACCTCGAGACTAAATCATAGCATCAAGAGCTCTGCCAACAGGTACAGACTGCCAACGAAAGCCCTCACCCAACCGTTGACTCGACACCGTCACAACAGCCGCCAATGGCCGTGGTCCACGACAGCAGGGTCAGCCATATTCCTACGGCAGGATACGTCGATATAAGATATCTTACTCTGCACTACTCTGTAGACGCAACACCTCCCCTCCATGTAAAACACGCTAGGAACAGGTTGGTAGAGGCTGCAAGACGACTGATGATGACTGGTGTAGAGAGCACCAACACAGCAGTTGCAGATTGCGGTGTGTTGCAGTCTCAGCAGTGAATATGCCTCATGTGGACGTGCAGTGCAGTGAGAATGTGTGTCTTGTGAATCCTGTGCACTGGCCAGGCTGCGGGTGTAAGAACTTGGGTAGATATATCTTACCTATTCGCGAGCAAAACTGTACCATTCATATGCGAGATGCATAAAAAGCACTCGGAAGTGTATCAGTAGCTGCAGGCTGTACTAGTGCAGGTACAAGGGGGGTATTGTGAAGAGAGGGGGAAGGTCGAAAAAAAAAAGGCTCGCTAGAGAGGATGGCCAAGCCTGGCCACCAGCATACAGAGCTAATACACAGCATTGAAACAGTACATAGTACAAGGACAGAATGGAAACAACAAAAATACAGGACATAAACGGAAACATTTGTAAACAGAAACATTCAACGCAAGTACGTCGTCCCACGACAAACAAACCCGCTCAACCCACAAGCACCCCCCTTGCGTGCACGCCATGATCTCCGCCGGTCGTGGCAGACAGACAGCAGCGCATTCGCTTTCCTTCTAGAGCATGCTCCGGTCGTTCGTACACTTGATGGAGATGCTTACTGGCCACGATGTGTGGTTTTGCTTGGGTTTTGCCTTTTCGTGCCAACTATATTTTCGGCTGTTTTGACTATATTTTGCCGTGTTGATTATTGATTATTTGATTGCATTTTGATTGTTTTGTCTCTGCTATTTACACTCACAAGTACTTCAAGCCGAATCAAGTATTCCTTGCCTCCCAGCATGCTTCTCCTGGCTAACCTGACTGATGTACCACCCTTTTGCGCTTTTATCTTCTCTTTTGGTATTTCTTTTCTTTCTCTTTCCCTTTTTTCGCTTTTTTCTTTGAGTCTGACCCCTGGCCTCGACTACCTTGACCACCCCCTTGGCCACCCTCGTCCACAGTCGACGGTGATCCATTCTTGAGCTTACTACTATGGTACATACACGAGTATAGTGTACTATGTACTGTATCCAATCGTTGGGGGCCCTGGTTCTGAAACCGCGCCCTTGTTCATCGAGCCAGAAAGCCTACATCGTACTCGTCCTCCGTAAATGTACTATTGCTCTGTACACACTACTGGGCTCCCTTGCTACCAACTACCAACTAAGTACACCACCAGGTCTCACCAGTCACCACGTAACGGTGTCTTACTTGTTTATGGAGGATGGCTGGCCGTTGAGTTTCCTTCAAGTTGTAAGACAACTATTGATATTCTACGAAAAGCCCACGAAAACCACAACTAATCATTGCTCGGATACTACCCAAAGACAACACTAGCATCCCTCACGACCAACGGCCAGCTACACCCTCGAGGCGTCCCGATGGCGCCGGCACTACCCATGGTTGGAGTATGGTGTACTATGATGTACGCCGTAGCACCGTCTTTTGCTTGTTATCGTGCTTGTTGTCTGCATCTGGTCTTTTTGATTTCAATCTGTCTGGCCCTGCGAAATATACCCCCTACTCAGGCTTCTTTACAAACCTCTACATACCATGTAGTACCTCATAACCTGCTCCCTTTCATTTCGCTCTCCAAATAACCTCCCCTCTACTTTACCTTGCAATGAGTTCCCTCTCACCTTGCATCCCTCCCGGAGACTGCTCAAAGGATGGCCATCCCCACATGCCGTCCCGCCCCCTGCCGCTCGCTCCCACCCTGGTTAGAGACCTGTGGAGTGGAAGAGCTTGCAGCGGAGCCAGCAGTCGTAGAAGTAGAAGTCGCAGAAGTCAAAGGATGTTATCACTCTGCACTATGTACTATGAGGTGTACTATTTTTCATAGGAGATAAGCTCTGTCAAGTAATAAGATACTGAGTCGCAAGAACTGGCTTCAAGTACACCACACCGCCCCTCACACCTCACACCTCGCCATGCCCTCTGCTTTATTGCCAATATGCCCTTTGTCGTGGTTTTCCCTCCATAGCTACTGCTTGCTTGTATTGTCTTAAAGCTCCGAAAGCTCTGGAGCAGTGACTTCGGCGAGAGGGTGTGCAGCCAGCCGTCTTTCAGCGTCACCCATTCGCGGCACATGCCCATATTCGCAGCTATCAAATCCATCTCTGCATTATAGCTTGTGCCGGCTGATTTCCGTCAGACTCAATTTGATTTAGCCAGGCCATCCCACTTTGACCTGCATGCGTCTCTCGTTCGCGTCTATGCTTGTCTGTCCATCATCTACCTGAGCCTCGCTTCTTGACTACTGTGAATATCAAATCGGAACCTCATGTCAGACGCTCATCGTTTTGCCTTTTTCTTCATCCTTTACTCATGTTCCTATCCTTTTCATCTCCCCTCATGCAGTCTTTCATCATGCTACATCTTCACGCTGCTTCACCTCGTCTCACTTCTTACTCTTTGCACTCTTCCCCCCTCCTCGTGCGGACTCTTCTTACATATATGATATTCCAACCCCCGCCTCGTCGCATCATGTACATATTCCTTGTGCGACGGATTACTCTGCACCTCCCTGTATTTTCCATTCGGACTCCTACATAGTAAGCTCCTAACAAGTAGTCCCCAAGTCTCTCATAATCTCAGAATGCCTCATGCTCGTTACCTTGTATTGTATCATCCTCGGTATTACGGCGTACTTTTTCTCTCTCACTCACAAGTACACACGCTTACCTGCATGCTAGCAAGTCTCTCTCCTCCAGGGGGCCGTGCAGCCACCCACACCCTTCTTCCGTCCGCCATCCCAATGGGTTCTGACGATCCATGCCTCGCTGTTGTACTCCATAGTCCCTCCCTTACTTGCTGCAGCCCACAGTACACAGTACATGCTGCATGTACTCCATACACACCTTTCCTTCTTTTGGCCTTCTTTTGGCCTACTTCTGGCCTGCTTCTGGCTTACTCTCGCTAGGCCGCTATTTCCACTTTCTGCCGACCACTTACACCGTCCACCCTCATATATAGCACCTTGTCCGCCATCTGCCATCCGCGGCCTCTTTTCACCTCTCTCCTCAAGCCGTTGGCCATACCACGGCAGCTGCTCATACATCTTCGACTGCAGCTGCCTCTTTATTCATTTTGGGGTTTGATTGTTTAGTATTTCGTTTATACTTATCCTTCTTCTTCATCATCTTTCTTTATCTTCATATTATTATTCTTCTTTATCTTCTCCTTCGCCTTCGCCTTCGCCTTCGCCGTATTTTTTATTGTCTCTTCAACTTCTATACCTCTACATTCCTTACATCGCATCTGCAATACATCTACATATATACACTCGCTCTACTCTTCACTCTTCGACTTCGGAAGCAACCTGCATGGCTTGCCTTAAACAGAGACGGTAGCCCGCTCTCTTGCTTTGTCCGCCGGCTTCACCTCTTCTACTCTACTCGTCTTACATCGTCCTCTCTCATGTGGCCAGTGCTACATAGACAAAAACGGCCCAGTGTCATCATCGCCACCACTGATACGGACATTCTCATCTTCATCCTATTTTCAAAATGTCTACTTCTACCAACACCGGTATGTCCGGCAACAAGACACTCATCGTCATCCTAAGCAGTGTTCTCTCCGTCGTTGCTGTCCTTATCGTTGCCACTACAGTCTTTTGTTGCTGCCGTTACCGCCAGAGAGGCCGAGGCAACGGCAACGGCAACGGATTTTTCCCGAGAGGCATTTCGCCTATTGACGATGACGAGATCGAAACATGGAAAGGGCACAACCCACCTGAAATGGACGAGAAAGAGAAGAGTGTATTTGCCAACGACGCTGTTATCGACAATGATATCTACACCAGCAACAGCAACTCACCACCTCTTCTATCAGTCGGCATTCTTGGTGCTTCCGTCCACCGCTCAGAAGGTCCGCCGCCTGTGCAGCAGCCGACTTCCAGAGCTCGTGGTGTCAGCCTCGACAGCGCTAGAGGACCACCGCCTCTTTCAGCATCCGGCTCTCCGTCAAGGCCGAATGCCCCTAGAAGAACGCCATCCAATGTCATCATCTACAAGGACCTGCCCAACACAGCCTCATCTACCCCGGCACTCCGTCGTCCATACAGCTCTGGCACTGGCTCTTCTCCAGTGGCGGCCACACCAGCCGGCGTCGCTGCTATCGAATACCTCCAGCAGCAACAGCAAAATATGCCCACACACCGCCGGTCGGAGGAGTTTGCACCGCGCTCGGCTCGTTCTCTGTCCTTTGGCTACCCATCTGGTCGTGGCATGGTCGGCCGCTTCAGCTCTGACCAGGATCGTGACTTCTTGTTTCAAATGCCAACCCTCTCCCCCCTCATACCCACAGCTCTTCAGCATGCCTGTGCTCCCAACTCCCGCGCCGGCCTGACAGACGAGGCCATTCCGGGCGACCCATCCTTCTTGCCTACACCCAAGCGCCAGTCGTCTCGCCTGATGAAGATGCCCCCGCCCGTGACAGTAACGACGGCAGCAGGCACACCCTATACGCCACGCCGGAAGTCAAATAGCCTTTCTGGCAACGTATCATATCCTAGCCTGGTTTCGTTGCCCTCGGTCACCAGCAACAGTGCTGCTTACTGGCAGGCCCGCACTCGTAGCCACCGCAGCTCTAGCAATGTCAGTGGCCGGAGCTATACCGGATCTGATGCTGGCTTAACACAACAAGTGGGCATGTCCCACCAGCGCCGCCCATCGCAGGCCCAGATGCAGTACTTTGGTCGCTCACGGCCACTTACACCCCCAAAGCCGTCACCAATATCGGCAGCCGGCTCCCATGTGTCTCACACATCGCTTGCATCCTCTGCATCGCTTCATAAGAGCCTGCCCGCTCCTCCACCACCTGTGTCTTCGCGTGGATTCGGCAGTGCCAGCCACAGCCGCCAGGCCAGCCAGGGCCGGATGAGCAGCGACTACAACCTGACGAGCAACCGCAGCAACGGCAGCATCTACCGTGACTACATGAACCTCGAGCAGCACCCGCGCACTGTCACCATGTCGCCCATCTCGTCGACTGCGTCAACGTCTGGTGCTGTCATGTCAGTGTCGACCACGGATGACAGCGATGGCCCTCTGCTTGGAAGATTGACGCCTCCGCGCCCGACTGTGCAAGACACATCGCGGGTCGTGCATGCGCGGCGCATGAGCAGCCTGGAGCATGCACAGAGCATTGGCCGGGCCATTGGCTAAGCGTTTTGCGTTGCATAACTGCCTCGTCTTTATGAATCTTCTTCTCTTCTATAGCCACAATCTTTTTTTGCACTTCTCTTCTTAACAATCTTCTTTATATATCTTTTTTCCCTTCTTTTTCTTTACAGATCATATTTTCCTTTCTACCCATATCTATTGCACGGACTTTGATATTCATGGATGGCCACCAGACTGGACCGGCCCAGGACGACTTGTCATTCGGACATGGTCAGGAGGATATACCCTACGAGATCTATCAGCATCTCCTTTCTTTACCTCTTGTTGGTTTCTTTCTTCTCATCTCTCTCTCTCTCTCTCTCTCTTTGTCTCTCTTTCTACTTTTTTTTTATATCTCTACGTCTCTACAAGGCTTATGTATACAGGGCTATCGCCATTTTCAACAGAGCAGCACAATAGCTGTGTCAGGGACTAGATCCCTTTGAATAAGCCACTTAACAAAACTGCCAAAGGTCTCGTGAAAATACTCTCAGTGAACACTGCATACATGTAGCATCGCATCAGTACTAGATATGGGCAGATGACCCCATCCAACAATATAGCATTGTCGCCCGAATCATCTGTCACTCTAGCACCGTGATCTTCAGCTTCACATTCATTTAGTCTTGATCATATTTATAGTTTTATAGTCATTACATCTCTAAAATCTAGTCCAGTGCTTCGCCTCATCTCTACATCTTGTTGTCTGCTTTGAACTTGTCCCAGCTCTCGTTCAGCGTTGCAAAGACACTGCCGGCAATCATCCGCACCTCGGTCGACGCATCTGGTGCGATCTTGTCGGGGTGAGTCTTTGCAATCGCCTTCATGTAGTTGATCTTAACCTTGTTGGGCATCACCAGCTCGTGCAGTCCAATTGTCTTCCACCCGCTGCCCTCCCACAACACCTTGTCCATACTGCCCAGGAGGGCGCGGATGTTATCCCGCTTGCCGTCGCGCCATGCTGCTATACGTGCATCCACGGCGTCCACAAGCTCCATCTTCTCCGAGTCCTCGCGTGCTGCCGCTGCATTTGCTTCGCGCAGTCGCTTGACAGCCTCAAAGTCGCGGCCACTGGAAGAGACCGGCGTTGCTGTACCAGAAAATGTAGACACAGCAATCGGCCGTGACGCTGCTGCCGGCTTGGGTGGTGGTCTTGCTGCGGCAGGCTTCGGCTTGAGGGCAGTCTGGCAACGTTGCCTGCCTGCAATAGCCGTCGCGCCACCAATACCGCTTTCCACACACTGCTGCCATACCAGGCCTGCATCAGACCACTTTTCCATCTGCTCCAGTGCCTCTGCTTTGCGTGTCAGGGCCTTGCCTAACATGTCCTTCAGGTCCCGCTTCGCGCCTGTGCCGTCCTCGAGGTCGACCGACTCGCCCTCGCCACGGCCAGGGCCAATAATTGCGAGTGCCGAGTCTGCATCCGCGACCGCCTGTCGTGGCTCACCTATCTTTAGTGCCGTCAGAGCACGGTTACAGTATAGGACCGCCAGCAAGGGGTGGCTATTGGGGATATCGGTAAGAGATGCCGCGTAGGAAGCATGTGCTGATGCATAGTCTCCTCGCTTGAAGTGCGCAGCACCGTCGGCGCGATGTTTTGCAGATGCCTTGAGGGCAAATGAGTTCACTGGCGGCACCTTACGTGCAACAGTCGCAGGCCGAGGTTTAGGCATGGCTGACGACGGTGCGCGGCCCGACGAAGAAGCCGGGGTACCGTTAGCACTACGTGTGGAAGGCGATGCCCTTTGAGCCGGTCGTTGGGGGAGAGCAGTGGAGTTGGACAGGAGGTCGCCCTCTGGCGGTGTGTCGGAGGCAGGCTCGGGTACAGGAGGCGGTGTTGATGTAGCTGAGCCACTGGGAGTCTGTGCTTTACGCCGGCGTGCAGGGCTAACGTATGCTTGTGCAGTCTCCTCCTCCATCGCCTGCTTGGTAAGTCGCGACCGAGGATCAGATGCATTCTGCCACCGGGGTACTGGCGACTGTGTCCGAGATGGCGGCTGGCTGTCATTACGGAACCGCTCAGCGGGACTGAGTGCAGGTGCTGCCTGGGCGCGAGAGCTACCGCCACCCTGTTTGCGTTCCGGGCGGCCGCCGGACTCAAGCATCATGGCCTCATCCGTTGCCGATGGTGAGCCTCGTCTTGCACTCGATGCAGGCTCTTGGGCCGAGCGCATCCACTTGGGCTGGTTAGGGTCGCCGCCATCATCCTGCTGAAATTCCTGCACAGCCTTTTGCAGCTGCTTCTGGCCCGTCTTCCACAATGAGTTGGCCGTCTTAAACAAGCTGGTACCCATGGCTGTAGCAGTCTTGGCGAAGTCCTCACCACCAGCATTGCCACCGCCAGACGTAGAGGGCGAACGGCTGTCGTTGCGACTCGGCCGAGAGGCTTGCGGCTCAAATGGCGATCCTCCCCTACCGCCCTTTTGCTTCTCCTTGGCCTTTTTGTGGGCATTATCCAGCAAGAAATTGACGGCTGCTGCCACGTTGGTGCCGCCGCTTTGTGCGAGGCCACGCCGTGCATCCTCGGCACTGAATCCATAATCTATCAACTCTGCCACGGCGCGATCAAAATGGGGGTTGCCAGATGGACCGCCACCGCCTTGCGGGCCTGAATCTGAGTCTGAATCCGAGTCAGGGCCATCAATTGGCTTTCCAGGCTCGGGCTGCTGCTGTCTTCTCTGCTGCCTTTGCCGTGCCTCCTGCTGCTGCTGTTGTTGTTCGCGCTTCCGACGCTCCTCCTGCTCTTGTGCCTCCTTTTGCCGCCTCACTTCTTCGACAGGCTTTGCAAGGTCGCCAAGGAAGTCGTCGCCATCTTCAAACGAGGTTGTCGCAGCCGGTGCTGCCGTGGGTGCTGCCTTTGCTTGGAATTGCTTCAGGCCGAATGGGTCATCGTCATCGTCATTCGCCAGAGGCGACGCAGCAGGCTTGGCTGGGGCTGCTGGAGCTGTTCCCCAAGCACGGGGGTTACTCAGATCCAGCGGAGCGTTTGCTGGCGTCGACTTGCCCGAGGTTGGTGGCGGGAAATAGCTCGACTTGTCGACTTTGGTGTTGGCATTGAATGCTGCAAAGAGGTCGTTATCACCGCCGCTTCGACTGGCGCCTAGAGGCGAGGGTCCTCGGGAGATTGGTGCTACAGCCCCCGGTGGTGCCAGTGAGGGCGAGCTTGTCCGAGTGACTCCCGCCGAGGAGAGTCCGCCGAGCGCATCAAAGAACTGGCCGTTGCCGTAGTTTGCTTGGTTCCGCTTGCGCTGCTCCTCTTCTTTGCGGTGTTTCTCGGCATTGAGGCGCTCCTGCTGCTCGCGTAGACTGAGGTTGGTCGACTTGACACTGCTGTTGCCAAAGTTAACCAGGCCACTGAAGCTGTCCGGTGCCTTGTTGGCGGCATTGAATGTGCCGGCGGTGTTCTGTGCAGCCGCACCAGACCCCTGATTTGAGAGCGACAAAGGCGTGTTACGCCCAGACCCCCCTGATATAGCTGTAGTCTGTGGCGGCGGTGTCGGGCGCAGCGCTGGCTGTGGCGAGTACGAGGAGTAGGAGCCAAAGGCGGCAGACTGGGCGGCGAGGGTCGGCTTTGAGTTGGACGGCTTGCTGCTGGAGGACCAGTCCAGGCCCGAGAGATCGTCCATTTTGAATCAGAGAGTGTTGATGGGTGTGATCATGGGTCGAAGCGCGGGTGTAGATTCGGTCTGTTGGTCGTATGTACTTTTATAGAGATGTTGTTGGAATGTGACGTTGAAGGAGGGACAACAGACGATTAGGAGACGTAACTAATATGTAGCTGTTAGAGTTACTATAGCTGGCGGCGGGTCACCGTAGCTCTGGCGGGCTTAATCATCACGTGTGATTATGTAAGGTACAGTAAACTCAGCGACAACGGCACAACGAGGTTGTTTGCATTCGAAAGGTTGTTTGAAATGTATTTTATGGCGGCAAATGTTCGCGACTTTCCTCAATTACAATATCCTGTCGATTGGTATCTCGTTCGCTTGTGTTTGTACGGCTGAAGCCGACAATATACCGCCTAGTAGCGCAAGCGGGGCCAAGCGTAGCTGTGTACTTAGTCATTAACTGGTAAACTACACATGACATTTCTAATTATACTACTATAGTTACACTGCCAAAAAAAGCTCGCTATCATCATCGCTTCTTCGTCGTTTGTCGCGACTCCTAGTCACAACCATACCACACACCACATCACACAATGCCGCCACGACTCCGGCTACGGCCTGTACCACGAGGCACCAACCAGGCGCTGCTTTCATCAAATACGCGATTCCAGTCCCGACCGCCGGCGTGCCTCTTTTGCTCGCTACGGCCGACAGTCCCCGACCGGCAGCTAAAGTCTTCGCAGCCACGACGAGCCTCGACTGTCGCGGCCTCATCACAGCCTCCTCCCGGCCGCACATCACCTCCGCCAGCGCCAGGTTTCTCGTCCCAACAAACCGCCTCTTCAACCTCTACGTCCTCCGCCGCCGACCTTGCCAACACGCTACGCGCTTTGCAACAGCATGTCGGCATCGTGGACCCTCGCTTCCAGCTCGCTGTGCAAAGCTTGCAATACCCAGAGGGCCAAGGCCCAGTCCGGGTAGCTGTCTGGGGATTGGGAAAGGGTGCGGGGCGTTCTGCAAAGGAGCTGTTGCGCCTTGTGCTGGCCGACCCTCTGCAGGACGAGCAGCCGTGGGAGCAGCAGCTGGCGAACCACGACCCCAAGACACCGTTGATTGTGCGGGTTGTAGATGGCCTGTCTGGGCGCAGCTACCGGTCACCGCCTACCATTCAGACACCACAGGTCCAGTTTAGTGCTGCAGCCGGTGCCAATGCCAATGAGAATCAGGACCTACCTTTGATTGAAGTCTTCTCGCCCGTACTTAAGGGAAGCCAGCTGGAGTTTTTAGTACTGGAGACGCCTGCAGATACAGGGCATGATTATCTTCTTGTGGCAGCGCTCGAGGGCGAGAGCCCGACACCTGTGCACCAGGCGCTAGTTGTCGCAGATGGCATCATGGGCGCCGCTACTATCGGCAATGTTGTGCACGGCGATGCAGTCAAGGGCGCAATCAACATTTCGCTTCCTGACGCCCCTGTGGCTAAGTCGGGGCTTCCCTTCTTTATGTTTGATCCTCCGACATCCTGCGAGGCGATTGCTCTGTTCCGCGCAAGCGTGGCCAATGCCAAAGCATACGAAAAGCTGTGGTTGCGGGGTGGTGTGTCTGATGTCACGCACTGGCTGCGCGACAGCGCCGTGGAGGCGGATGGTGTCAAGCCTGCCGTGCGTTCTCTTGTTAAGTCCGTGCTCGAAAAGGCTCGGCTGCAAATTGCAGGCCAGACCGTGCAGACAGCGGCCACGGTAACCGCCGGCAAGGCCGAATTCAACACGCTGGAGAAGGGCCTTGCGTTATGGTCGGAGAATGCTCATGACGAGCTGCAGTCCGAGCTTGACCTCGCCTTTTCGGGCCGCAGGTGGCGCAAGCTCGGGTGGTGGAAACTGTTTTGGCGCGCCGACGACGTCTCGATGTTGTCGGCAAGCCTTATTACGCAGCAATTCTTGCCACAAGCTGAGCAAGATGTCGTCTACCTGGCGGGTAGCATTGCCGAGGCTGGGCAGAGGACAGTCGGCAGGACAATCACCTATTCCGCACCGGTAATTGCCGACGATGCGAAGAAGGCGGCCGTTCCAGAGTCAGTCTCGGTATCGGCACCAATGTCGTCGCCAACTCCTTGGCCAACTCACATCTCATTCACCCGTCGCTACTTGATCAACGAGACTGTGCCGGCGCTGCAAGCGCTTGCCGACAAGCTTGTAGTGCAGACGGTTGGCTCGTCGGGTATGACGGCAGCCATTGCCACGCTAACATTTCTGAGCGGTGGCGGTGCCGGCGTTTTGGCGGGCGAGGGACTGTGGGTGGGCACTGGTGTTTTCGGGGCGGGCAGCCTGTACGAGGCCGGTGCAGTGCTGGGCCTTGGTCTCGTATGGAGCCTGCGGCGGCTGCAGACTCGGTGGGAAACGGCGCGCGAGTTCTGGGAAGGCGAGGTTCGCGAGGAGGGTCGCAAGGTAGTGCGTGCCGTAGAGGCGAGTGTTGCCACGGCTCTTGACGGTGCGCGGACGGCACGGCAGGAGCTGTCGCCCGAGGAAGCAGTGCGGCGGAGGCTGAATGAGGCGCGTGCGCTTGTCGACCAAGCCGATGAGCAGCTGGCTCGGCTACAGTAGTTTTCCATCTAGCGAGCGGTGTTTAATTTGTACATTATTACATTGTATTCTACGCAGCATAGACATTTCCATTGTTCATTGTACGCTTTCCGTAGCCAAGTGTAAGAGTGTTTATTTTAACCTTTCCGTTCCGGTATCATAACGCCATAAATGCAAAGTGGAAAATGCAAAACAAAATCTTGTCGTCCTCGCTGTGTCTAGCATACCCCGTCTACTGTCCCCGACCACGACCACCGGCCCGTGCACGGCTGACAGTTGCACGCCCACGTGCCAGGCCGACACCCCGACCGCGCGCGTTACGGCTGCGGAACATGGGTGCGTTGCGCAGCATGTCGGGGACGATAAAGAAGCGCACGTGGGAGCCGCGGATGTAAACTTGTTCGAGGTGCGAGACGCGGCCGTCGCGGGCAGTAACGGTAATGTCCTTCAGCTGGACGTTCATGTTGTCCTCGGCTGTCATTTGTTAGTAACGGCTGCACTATGATGGTCGGTAGGGTGGGATATGCATGTACTCACCCTCTAGCAACCGGCCGCGGTAGGTCTGGCCGGAGGTGATCTCGAGGGTGACGATGTGGCCCTGTGCCTCGTTGAGGAGCTTGATAGGGATACCGATTGTGGACGTCATTGTGGGGGAATGGCTGTTTGGGGTGTTTGGGGGGGGGTGTATGTGTGAGGGGAGGATGGTCGCGAGGTTCGAATGGCGTTGGTTGGCAAAAGAGGCTCGCTTGGGGCAGACACTGGAAGACGGAGGCAGCGCGGGACGGGGAGCAGTTGCACGTCGTTTGGCTGTTGGAGCTGTCGCGTAAATTTTAGTGGCAGGCCCGGGACAGGTACTGGTAGGCTGCGGGTACTAGTTTATCCGGCCCGGCAGCCTCGCATACATGGATTGCCGGTTACTCTCTTTTGGTGTGTTCTTTCGTATGATTTATGTTATTTTGGTATCTATATTTTTAGTTTGATTCGGCTTTTTTCTGCTGATTTTGATGTATTATAGTATGTGAGAGTTCTTTTGCTGGTGCCGTGATTATTTGTTAACACGTTTATAATGTAGATGACAAATTTCAAAATATTCGGATTAAAACTAAACATGACTAACAAGTTGTACAGGCTCCGGCCATATGTCTTTGTATGACGACCCCGTACATTGTCTAAACTCAACCTGATGTACACAGAACAGCTATCAGCACCTCCGAATAAAGCTCCTAGTCCGCAAGGTCGAAGCTACATTGTCAAACTGCTTAAGAACAAATATGGTGTATGATATGATAACAACTTCAGTCACACGTGACGGGTGGAGTTCCCCAACATGGTAGGTCCGTCTGTAACCTCACAGCTCGAGTTGGGTTGCCCCTCGCAAAGCACAGTGCAGAACAACCAGCTACCGACATCAGACACCAAACATTTTAGAATATAAATTCCTCCAACTTTTCTCTGAATTATCAAAACACAGCAAAACACAAAGAAGACAGCAGAATGGCAATCCCATATTGGCAGGTAAATATACCAGAAGACCAGCGTGTGGCAGAGTGCCCGGCATTCCTGCGCTCGTTGTCGGCCAAGGACGAGGGCATCATCTCGACGCCACAGGCCGACTACAAGATCAAGTCGTGGCCCGAGGTGCAGTCTATTGTGTTCAACAACCAACTGAGCCAGTTCCAACGCGACCCGCTGGCCCTGCGGCGCTACCTGGAGTATACATGGGGACTCAAGGCAGAGTATGGCAGCGTACTTAACTATCTACTGAAGGAACGCCTGCGGTGGGATGTGGCAGAGCTAAGCACGACGGCGGCGACTGAGGAGACCGTGGCAGCACTGACGGTAGCCATGGACAAGCCATACCTGTCAATGCAGCCGTCGTCAGACCTGCACATCCTCCGCAACGACTGGCCGTACGGCATCGACGAGCGGATCGTGCACCTCGTGGTGTGGACCAAGTTTGGGCTGGCCGACGATCCCGAGACGGGCGACCTCACAGACGGCGCACGAGCATCGATCGAAGCATATGTGCAAGCAGTATTTGGCGAGCTGGGAAAGGATAATGTAGGTCGTAGTATGCCCTGCGCTGGATCTGTGCGTTTTACCGTCCCCTGGATGCTAACCTCTTTTTTAGTTCATCTGGTTCAAGAACTGGAAATCGCTCAAGTCGGTGCTGCTGGTCGAGCATTTTCATGTAATGCTGTTTGACCCACCGGCCGAGTTTGTGGCCAGGATAACGGGCGGTGATATCCCGCGGAGCGAACAGCTGTCATGAAACAGCGCGAGCACACCTGCAGACCTGTGGGTAGCTTCGGAAGTTGAGTAGTTCGATAGTCGGTAATTCAAGTAGAGATAGACCAGACCATAGACCCAATTAGGCCATTAAGCCAGAGCTGTGCCCATGCGGACCTCGACAATCGGTGCGTCAGCAAAGGGTACGGCAATCGGCTTCTCAAGGGCGACGTGGACGTTCCAGGCGGGCGGCGAGTTTGTCTTTGATGATGCCTGTCCCCATTCCAAGATGATGCGGCCGAGGTGTGTTGCCAGTGCCTCGAGCGTTTCAAAAGAGGATTCCTCCAATGTGCGCACAACAAGTGCCTCGAGTGGCGCATACTCGTCAACCAGGTCGACCGGTGCGCCGTAGCCGTCAAGTGACACGTCGGCTAGGACGGCCTGCTTTGCGGTGCGCTCATGCGGGTGCACGCCGACAAGGACAGGCACGCGCAGACGGTGCAGCTTGAGCGTGGTGGCCCAAGGCTTCGCCTCGGTTGAGGCAGCGCCTGCTCCGAGGACAGCCGTTGCTGTCAAGGACACGCCGTCGCCGACGAGGGATGCCTTTGGCAACATGACAGTCAATGTAAGACGGCTTGTAGTGCAGGCGTCGAGGACGGCCTTTCCAGCGGACGCTGTGGCGGCCTCGCCCGCAACGGAGCTGCCCGTCAGATCCACCCACAGAGTGTCGACGACATTACCCAGGGTTCTCGTCTTGCCCTCCTCGGCGACCTGCCACTTGTTAACGCTCTTGAGCATGGCCTTGCTCAGGGTGCCGTAGTGTACTGTATCCTGGGCAACACTGTCGGACACGGCCGCCTCAGGAAAGGGCGATGCGAGTGCGACCTCGGCAGACATGAGGCAGGGCTGTGGACGGCCATTGCGGCCCCAGGCGTCCTGGGCGGCGCCGGCACCCAGGGTGGCCTGCAAGTTGCGCACGCGGATGGAGGCCCGGGGCTCGCCAGCGGCAGCAAGAACAGACCAGGACATGGTTGGGTATCGGACTATACTGTGTCGGCTTGTTTATTGTCGTGTTTTCGAAAGCAAGCCGCTAGTATATTGTCTTGGGTCGTATGTAGTCGAGCAGATGGCGGGAGTCCCATGTCAGTGTGATTTTTCACCTTTTCGCGGCAGTGTTGGCCCCACCCGTTAGAGTTGGAGCTATGTACTGTCTGTAGGTAGCTTAGCGCTAATACTGTATGTACAGTATGTAGAATCTGAATGTACCTAGTAGTAGATGCCTTTGTTCTTTAGTTAATGCGACTGTCGGAGTATATCCGATAATCCGCGCCGGGCTGTGCTGTAGATGCCCATTACCTAATCTGTGGTACCGGCTAAGCAGCTATCCTACTAATTCCAGCTATCCTAGCCCGCTTCAATGCACTGTCCATTTACTCCTGATATACTCCTGATATACTCCTAATATGCTCCTGATATACTCCTGATATTATCCGTAGATTTGTCGCAGTTACTCCGCAACGTCGAAAGCGATATTGGATGCAGCTCTCCTAGCTCCCCAGTCCGAATTCGACATATGATGCATATAGGTCCGAATACTATAAAAGCAGTCATGGAGGCTTTCCTGGGAGCATGGGACGGTCCTGCATCTGCAATATCCCAAGACTTTCTCAAGATTCAAGGACGTCATAAAACAATCTCACAATGGCCAACACCGATATGAACGCCGTATTGGCGACGTTGACGCTGGAGGAAAAGGTTGGTAGATCTAGTAGGAAATTAGTCAAAAAGATCGGTGACGCGATAAACGCGATGATCAATGAACTCGATGAGTGGCATAGCAGCGACTAACACAACTACTCACAGGTGACGCTACTCGCAGGAGCCAACTTTTGGGAGACGGTTCCTATCCCCTCCAAAGGGATCCCACCTCTAAAGGTACGGGCTCAATAACATTCCAACTTGGACATATAGAGTGACTGACAGCGATTTACTATAGGTGTCGGACGGACCGAACGGTGCCAGAGGAGCCACCTTTTCGGGCGGTGTCACATCAGCATGCTTCTCCGCAGCCTGCAGCGTGGCGTCGACGTTTGACGTGGACATTGCCCGCCGTATTGGCGTGGCCCTGGGCGAGGAGACGTACACCAAGGGAGCACGCGTGGTGCTGGCACCAACCGTCTGCATGCACAGGCACCCGCTGGGCGGCCGCAACTTTGAGAGCTTCTCCGAGGACCCCTTCCTGGCTGGAAAGCTGGCGGCTCGTGTGGTGGACGGAGTTCAGTCGACCGGCGTGTCTGCCACGATAAAGCACTTTGTGGCCAACGAGCAGGAGACCCAGCGCCTGACGGTTGACACTATGGTGAGTGCCAGGGCACTGAGCGAGATATACCTGAAGCCGTTTGAGATCGCTGTCAAGGAGGCCAAGCCGGGTGCCGTCATGATTGCCTACAACCTGATCAATGGCACTCACGCAGACTCCAACGCGCTGCTGCGTGATGTTCTCCGTGGGGACTGGGGCTGGGACGGACTGGTCATGAGCGACTGGGGTGGTGTGAACTCAACTGCAGACGCTCTCAACGCCGGCCTTGACCTGGAGATGCCAGGGCCTACGCAGTGGCGCAGTGGCGAAGCCGTCTTGGCCGCGGTCCAAGCCGGAAAACTGTCCGAAGCCACAATCGATGAGCGTGCCTTGCGCGTCCTGCTCTTTCTACAGCGGCAGCGCTGCTTTGAGGACGCGTCCATCCCGGACGAGAAGGCCATCAACAAGCCGGAGCACCAGGCACTGATCCGCGAAGCCGGAAGCAAGGGCATCGTTCTGCTCAAAAACGAGGGTGTCATCCTGCCGCTGTCCAAGGAAAAGCTCAAGGGCAAGAAGGTGGCCCTGCTGGGCTATGCTAAGCACTGTCTGGCACACGGTGGTGGCAGTGCCGCCGTCAACGCCCACTACAAGGTCACCCCATTTGAGGCTCTTCATAGCGCACTCGGCGATGCTGTCGAGCTGATCTACGCCAAGGGCGCCCCAACTTTCCGTCAGCTGCCCCTGCTCTGGGAGAACGTCGTAGGCGTGGACGGGTCGACTGGCTTCACATACAATATCTACACTCCTGGCAATGCAGAGCCGGTCAAGACGATCAACGGTTACAAGTCAGAAGTATCGCTGCTGCAGTCGGTCTATAAGGAGACCAACGAGGCTGAGCTCACAGGCACCTTTACGCCGAATGAGACAGCCATATACTACTTTGCACTGTCGGGTCTGGGCCCGTCGCGGCTGCTGGTGGACGGCAAGATTGCCTACGAGCAGAAGGACAACTGTAAAGACTTTATGGGCTTCTTGCTCGGTGGTGTGGCCGTGACTCTGGTCAAGCTTCCTTTGCAGGCCGGCACACCGTACAAGCTGCATGTGCGGTCGGTTCCGCCAATGGTAGACGAGAGCGGGGATATAATGCCTCTGTTCCTTCAAGTACCAGGCGTGCGGCTGGGCGTTATGTCGGCCACAGAGCACGATAAGGACATTCTTCCCGAGGCCGTGGAGCTGGCCAAGGCTGCCGATGTTGCCATTGTCTTCACCGGCCACGAGCCCGACTGGGAGACGGAAGGTCAGGATCAGTTCAGCTTCAACTTGCCAAAGGATGGCAGTCAGGATCGCCTGGTTGCCGCCGTCGCCGCTGCCAATCCGAGAACAATCGTGGTCAACTCAACGGGTGTCGCCGTGGCCATGCCTTGGCTCGAGGATATCCAAGCCCTTGTGCAGTCCTGGTTCCCAGGCCAAGAGGCCGGCAACGCCATTGCTGACGTCCTAACAGGCGCCCGCAACCCCGAGGGCCACCTCACTTGTACCTTTCCTAAGCGTCTGGAGGACAGTCCCGCTTACGGTAACTTCCCAGGCACCCACGTTAACGGAAAGCTTAAGGTCACCTACGCCGAAGGCGTCTTCATCGGCTACCGCCATTACGACCGCTTGCCCACAGAAACGGTCAACTTTCCGTTTGGATTCGGGCTGTCATACACGACCTTTTCCTTCTCGGACTTGGCTGTCAGCACAACATCAGCCGACGAGTACAACGTGCAGGTCACATTATCAAACACGGGTGTCGTCAAGGGTGCCACAGCCGTGCAGATCTACGTGGGCTGTTCCGCGCCCGCGTCTGAGAATCCCGTCAAGGCACTGGTCAGCTTCAAGAAGGTGGCACTGCAGCCGGGTGAGAGTGCAACTGTGGCGCTTCCGGTGAGGCTGCAGGATATTGCATCATGGGACGAGAAGGGTCACCAGTGGGTTGTTGAAGCTGGTGAATACAATTTCAGTGTGGGCAAGAATGCGCAGGACCTGGTGCTGTCAACTGGCGTCTCTATCTCAGCAAAGACATACTCCCCATGAAAAGTATCACCATAGCGAGTGTCATAGGTCAATATGAACTATAAGTTGAACAAAGCTATAAATAAAACATGTAATAAACTTGCCCGAGGGTCATACAATCAACATCAAACTGGTGGCATACCGGATGCGTACAAAAGCTAGTATAAACAATTTAATATAAATCAATCGGCTAAAAAACCAGCGAATTTCACACCGTCTTCTTAGCCCGGATGATCACCGACCCTGGGCTGACAATACTCCCCGGTGGCTGGCTGACCTTGGTGATGACCGCGCCAACGTGAGCGTCCTCGACGACAATATTGATCTCCATCTTCATAGCCTCGAGAATAGCAACAGTCTGTCCCTTGACTAGAATATCGCCTGGCTTGACAAGAACCTTCCACACATTTGCATCCATTGGCGATTCGATTCTGACAGCTGCTGCATCGTCCTCCTCATCGTCGCCCTCAACAGCTGCTGCGTTATCACCACCGCTGGCCAGGGCCTTTGCTTGTTTCTCTGCTGTCCACTCATCAAAGAGCTTTTGTTCTCTCTCAGAAACAGCAGCTGCAGCTGCAGCCTGCGTGCGCCGCCATTCTTGGTATGCTGGATCGCGGGAGGCTGCTTCAAATTTGGCAATGTAAGCACCGAGATCAAGCGTCTCGCCAGCGTCAGCGCTGATGTTGAAGTGGTACCGTCCAGACTCATAATCGCGCCAGATTCGGTCAAACTCGGGCTCGGCCACCTCATAAAAGTCAACCACGTCAAGTGGCGTGAATAGCCATGGCCGATCTGGTGTAAATCCAGGACGGCTACCCGACGCATCCCATCCACCCAGCGTGCGGCCCATCATCTGGTAGCCACCTGGTGCGTCGACAGGGTAGACTGCTAGAAGCGAGCCGCCAAGTCCAACTGTACCTCCGGGCGTGTAGACACGACTTGGGCTATACTTTTGGCCCACCAGCACACGCCATGGGTCGAGAGGGAACAAGATGGGCGTGCCGACATAAAAGCCCACAGCCACCACGATCCACGGTGTTTTGAGCAGAGCATCAAACACTGAATTTCGACTCTTGAGGGCGTTGTTTTCCGCAAGGTATGCCACATTGTCGGGGAGATATGCTGCAGTTGGCCGGATGCTGTCCATATAGCGCTGTGCCGATGCCGATAGGGATTTGTGGTCCAAGCATACCGGCAAACGGATGCGGCGAGTCGGCATTTTAGTCTGCGCTTGTATGCTGATCTCACTGCCGGCTGCACTTTGGATGGAGGCATCAAAAGCGATGAGCTGTTCCAAAAGATCGGCACGGTCTGTCAAGAGCGCATTAAAGCGCACCGTAAGAGATCCAAAATTGGGCTCTCCGCGAACGCCCTGCAGTCTTCCAGAAGACACGGCTTCTGAAAGGTGCTGTGCCAGACGGTGCACACAGGTGGTTCCGCGCAGGTCGGCTGTTTGGTCGCCGTACTCAACCATGATGCTGGTATCACCTCCCTGGCGATAAGTCACAGCCGGATGCAGCCGAGCTCCGTCATCGTTGTTGACGGCAGGTGTTTGATGCAGGATAGCTGCAGATTTGGCCCAGTCGATAGTACCGACAGTCGCTGTAGGGACCTCGAGAGCCGTTGCCGCCACGGGCAACTTTGTAACATCACCAGATACCCATGCCTGAATATCCGCAAGGAAAGAAGCTTGAGCGCGCTGCAGGGCCACAGCCTCGTCAAACGAAATCGTGTTGAATCGTACCGAGTCACCCGGGCGCAGCTGTCCAACCTTCCACATAGAGCCGAGAGACACAGTGATGGGGCAGACAAATCCGCCAAGGTCAGGGCAGTCTTTAGCAAAAATAATGGGCGCCTCGCCGGTGAAATTGACGCCGCCGTGCGGGTAGCCGTAATCAAAGACATTGGACGGATGAGAGCCGCCACCGCCGCCAGATTCACGCGCCCAGGCTAGCTGTGGGCCGCCCAGGCGGACACCACTGCGGCCACTGTCACGCCCGACCGTCCAAGAGCTAGAGCAGAGAGTTTTGCGTCCCTCTGGTGTGAGAATGTCGTCGGAGTTGTAAGGCCCGTCCATGCAGTGAATGGCCACGGGGCCCTCCTCTTCTAGCTTTGGTATCGCTGCTTCGGGCAATGTGATTGGTGATATGCTGGATGTGTCCGTCGGGCACAGAGTCAGGGTGTCGTGGCGCTGGAGCTTGCGCCCCTGAACACCTCCAAATCCAAGCTCGGGAGCGGTGGCCTTGGACCCGAGGAACAAGGCCACCTCTGGGAGGCCGCCCTTGACCGCAAGGTATGCTCGGAGGCCGCCGTTTTTGGCACCCTTGCCAGTTCTTCCGAGCTTAAGCGTTTGACCCTTGGCAATAACGATGCGTGACCACATTGGTTGAGGGGAGCCATCAACAGTAACTTCCAGAGCAGCACCACATACAGACACAACCGCGCTCGAGTGAAACAGCAGCTCGGGTCCAGAGAGAAGAATCTCAAGGTGTTCCATTCCCGCCTCGTTTCCGACCAGCAAGTTGGCGATGCGTGCAGACATGTCATCCATGGGACCTCCTGGCGGAATACCATGGCCAATAGAGGTGCGGCCCGGATGGTCCTGGACAGTGGTGGCGACGCCCGGGTCAATGACTTGCACTGAGCAGCTCTCGTAGGAAAAGGAGCCGAGCGAAGAGGTCAGAGTCTGCCCTGACGCAAAGATCTCCGAGCCTATGAGTGCCGACAGATACTCGAGGTTTGTCTGGGTGCCTTGCAATTTGGTTGCAGACAGAGCAGCAAGCATGCGGCGCCGGGCATCCTCGCGGCCATTTGGGCTAAATACCATAATCTTGCTGACGAGAGGATCGTAGAGTGGGCTGATGCGCTGTCCAGACTGCACCCATGTGTCAACACGGACGCCAGTGACGCATTTGCCATCATCCTTGGGCCAAACAACGTTCTGAAGAAGGCCTGGGGTAGGCGCAAAGTCACGCAGTGGGGCTTCGGCGTATACACGGACCTCGATGGCACAGTCACCGGGGCTCGGCTCACGCACAAGGCTCTTGAGCTCATCGGCAGGCAATCCCACGGCACCACCGCGCTCAAAGTCGGCCTGGCGCAGCATTAAATGCACAAGGTCCACACCGTACCGAAGTTCTGAGATACCGTGCTCAACCTGCAGACGAGTGTTCATTTCGAGGAAGAAAAAGTCGGCAGTGTCGTCGTCGACGAGGAACTCGACTGTGCCGACACTCTTGTAGCGCAGCTGTGTGGCATACGCGACTGCAGCTGTGATCATGCGCTCGCGCAGGCCTGGGTGAGCCACAACAAAGGGGCTGGGTGTCTCCTCAACTACTTTTTGATGCCGCCGCTGCAAGGAACACTCACGCTCACCAAAAGCAACCACGGTTCCGTCGCCATTGCCGGCAACCTGGATTTCAACATGCCGGGCGCGGGGGAAGTAACGCTCCATGAAGACGCCATTGTTCTTGAAGAGAGTGGCGGCGCGGCTCTGTACGTTCGACCAAGCACTGGCCACCTCCTGCGCAGATGCACAGATCTGCATGCCCATGCCACCACCGCCGCCGGTTGCCTTGAGCATGATTGGGAATCCCAGCTGCATAGCTTGTGAGACGGCATCCTCCTGTGACTGCAGCAAGGACGATCCAGGAATGACTGGAACCCCTGCACTCTGAGCCAGCGCGCGTGCCTCATGCTTGAGGCCCATGGCAAGAATAGAAGCCGCAGAGGGACCGACAAACGTGATGCCTGCAGCAGCGGCAGCGTCGGCGAACTCGGTGTTCTCGCTCAGGAAGCCATAGCCGGGGAAGATGGCGTCGGCATTTGTCTGTTTGCAAATCTGCAAGATGGCGTTTCTGGACTGTTAGCTAACGGTGATTTCTACTTAGGAATGTGAGTGTTCTCTTCTAAAAACTCACCCGTCTGTGTAGGCACTGCTGTCATCTCCCGGAAGCACAACAGCCTCGTCGGCCAATGTTGCATGTAGGGATGTGGCATCAGTGTGCGTCAGTACGGCGATACTTTTAACACCGAGTTCACGACAGGCCTTGATGGCCCTGACAGCAATCTCGCCACGGTTGGCAATGAGCAGCTTGCGGATGTGCTTCAAGGGAGCCGTGCTGTTGGCTGCCATGTTTGCGATGGTGATGTGAGGGTGTTGTAGCAGTTGATTTGCAAACAATATTGGATGTGGTGATATGACCGGAACTGATAGCCAGTGTTGTCCTCAGTTTACCCTCAGATAACCCCGGATAACTCCAGGTAAACTCACCGGCGACATGCAGGCTCATATAAAGTTTATCCACGTCCTCATAGCTCTAAGACTGGGGTAGGAATATTGCTTTATTAGCGATTGCAATGTATAAGCTGCAGCGGACGATAAGTAGAGTGGGGAAGCGGCACTGACATACCGAATCGGGAAGTAAAGTAGGCACCGCCCACGCGATTTCATGTGGAGATTAATTACCCCAACCGCACTTAGATACGATTGCTCCATAGTTAGCCGTCGGGGTAGAAATGCCACATGATACGCGTGATAAGAGGCTATCACCAAGTCTGATAGCTCCAAAGTAATCAGACAATCAACGTCGTGCCGCTGTTGTAATCTGTCTCGATAATGAGTATCTGGTATCCAACTGGAAATCACCGTACCGTTTAAGCTACAAACCGTTGTACTTCTTGGTTCTTTTAGTTCAGACCATTTTGAGGAGAATTTATTGAGTTTAAAAATATGGACATTTGATGGAAGTTTCATAAAGAAAATTGGTTCTATTCAAAGCAGGTGGTATCTAAGAGTAAGGATAAGGCTAGGGTCCTTAAAACGTATCAAAGGCGTCCATAAAGTACTCAGTATGCATTCAAGAAGGTTACTAGTGTGCTTTGGCACCGTACTGTTGCACAAGGTTCCAGTAGGACTTGGCCGTGGCACGACGGAGAGACTTTCCAGCGTAGATCATGGCAATGGCTGTGCACCACACAGCGAGGCCGAGCAGAGCAAGGAGCACAAATGCATAGCGGAGAGTCAGGCTGTCAATCATGGGAACAACAGCGTAACCGAAAGCGAATCCTGTGAGTGTTAGTAGAGGCCAGAGAAATCACGGTAAAAAAAACAAAGGAAAGCGACGTACCCATCAAGTTTCTCACGAGAATGATCGAGACTAGACCCTCGCCGGCAACCTCCTTGTAGCTGTCCAGGAGATAGGTGAAAGCCAAGTTGGCTCCCATAGGCAGTGTGACACCAATCAGTCCCAGGCCAAAGACTACACCAAACCAGTGGATCTCGTACGAGGCGCCGACGCCGTACAGCAGGCAGCCCACGGGGTGCAGGACAAGGGCGATCACGCACGACCAGAGGCGATGCTCAGGCTCGAGCACACCGTTGTTTCCGCGGGCCATGCGGATAGCCAGCAGATCTGCTGCCCAGCCAGACAGCAAACAGCCAATCGTGACACCGACGACAGGCGAAAGGTATGCCAGGCCGATCTCGTTGGTGGAGAAGTTGTAGGGCGCGTTTCCGAGAATAAGAGCTAAGGAGCCGCCGACAACATTGTACCAAGCCAAAATGCCGCCGACCAGAAGACCACCAAAACCGATACCTGGGAACATGAACAGCAGCCTGATGGGGAGGAAGAAGACGTGGAAAGGAGCAGGCTGGCGAGAGTCGCGGTATCCCCACAGCTTGAGTGACGAGAGGTATGACCGCGGAACATGCACGACTGCGGCTGGAGTAGCCGGTGTGGCTAGGGTCGATGGCGAGTTTGATGCTGTCGAAGAAGCAACCGGGGCCTTGGCGTCAATCGCCGGTTTCTCAGCAGAGGCAGCAGCTGCATCCACTACCTTAACCTCCTCGCCTTCCAGCACAGGCTCTTGAGCTGCTGGCCGATGGTGCTCCGAGGGCCGGTAGAACATTGTCTCTTCGAGACCGAAAAAGGTGAGGATGGCGAGGCCAGCACCGATGCAGGCAAGAATATACTGGATCCAGCGCCATCCCATGTTCTCAGCAACGTAGCCAGAAGCCACGGGGCATAGGAATGCACCACACCACAGAGTCCAGCTGTAGGCGCCCATGTAAAAGCCACGGTCGTGTGCGAAGTACAAGTCGCCGACGATGACCTCGATGAGCGTTTCTTGCGGCGATGCGAAAATGCCCAGGAAGACGCGGTTGACGAAGAACTCACCGCGCGAGGTCACGTACGCCGTCCAGACGGTGACAGCAACAGTCAACAAGATGGAAACCAAAAGTGTCAGGCGGCGGCCAATGGCTAGAGCCATGGTCTGGCTCAAAAGGGTGCCCCAGCCGAGAAAGAGGAAGAGAATTCCGTTGCCGGTGCTCAGGTCGGCAACGGAAATACCCGTATCAGCCTCGATCAGGAGGTAGGCCGGCGACAGGCCTGAGATTATGGCCGCCACAAGGAAGCACCAGGCCATGGCCACAAAAATGGCAATAGACTTGCGTGATTGCGACCACCGCAGGGGATCATTGGGGTCTTCAGTCGGCTGCGGAACCAGCACAATGTCGTGCGCGTTCTCTCCATGAAGTCCATGGAACAGGCCCTGGACGTCGACCAGCTGCACCGTACCGGGCACCGGAATTTCTACCTCTTCCATTGTGTCGGAGTAGAACTGTTTAAAAGAAACAGAAGTTTGGAGAATGAGCTATGAAGTGATGCTATCTTGCGAACAAACTCATGCGAGCTATGTGGTTGATTGCACTGCAGAGCAAGATGAACGTCTTCAGTGGATCAGGGCTTTGAGTACCTTTTGTACATGTCAAATCCACGGAAGCATGATATCTTTCATATCTTTATTGATACTGATAATATAATACTGTGCCATTCAAGTCGACGGATGAAGCAACCAACAGTGCCTATCAGCGTTTGAATTTCTACCCCAATAGATAGATACAGAGATATGCCGAGCGTGTAAGTGTAGAAAGTCCATTTTATCTGTGTTGGGCTAGTGCACACTGTACTTATTATACGCATGTGGATTGGTACTGGCTTGGCTATGTCCAAGGTGTGGTGGCTACTGTAACAGCCCATGAGCGAGGCCATGATTCTGTATCGAGGTGCGCAGAGAAGATAACTGTCGATACCACCCCTGTCGAACAAAATCGTGTCAGCCCATGCATAACCTTGAACATTGGTTTTTGTAGCCTTCGGAGCATTGAGTGCCCCTTTAATGTGTTCACAATCAAAGCTGGCATAGGGTTGGTGCGAGCCGAGGTGATCAAGAGGATGTAGGAGCTTCTTTGGATATCTTAAATAAATTACAATATCAATGATAAAATATATGATGCTATACGAGGGCTATGCTGGCTGTACCCTACTCTGTCCACCCTCTCTGCTTGTTCATCTCGTCGACAGCTTTACGCACTGCCAGTGTGTTGTCAAGCACCGTCGGCATGTCGGAGTGCATGCAGATGCTGAACGGCTTCTCTCCAAAGCCAAAAGTAAAATTGTTGCCGTCCTGGTTCAGGCCTTTGTCTTGTGACATGGCATCGTGGGCTCGCTGCCCACAGAGCTCGGGAGTAGCTACTTGTGACTTGGCAGGCGGCACCAGTGTGCCCTCGGCCGAGTAGTCAATGTCGACGTAGAGCTCGCCCTGGAAAGCTATGCCCATCTCGTCACACAACGCTGCCTCCTCAGCAGCACCGGCACTTCCGTATACGGGTACGCCCGGGAAATGGGCGCATGCATCCAGAACGGCACGGAGGATGGCCGTGTCCCGCTGCATGACAAAGAACAGCTCGCCGTGAGGCTTGATATGAGACAGCGGCATGCCCTCGGCTGCTAGCATCGCCTGGAGTGCTCCCACCTGGTACAGAACAAGAGAGTATATGTCGGCGGGCGCAATGTCGAAGCGTCGCCGTCCAAAGCCAAGCAGGTCTGGCAGACCGGGATGGGCGCCAGCGCGCACATTGTGCTGTTTACAGAGGCGGACCGTCTTGAGCATGATCGATGGGTCGCCGGCGTGGAAGCCACACGCAATGTTGGCAGCATCGAGCAGTGGCATCAGCTCTTCGTCGGGACCCTACAGAGTATGAATGTTAGTTCGTATTGGGCTTAGCACCATGTAGGGCTGATTATGCACACACCATCTTCCATCTGCCGAAGCCCTCGCCCATGTCCGCGTTGATTTCATACTTGGAGGCCAGCCCGGCCGTAGTTTTCGGAACACGCATTGCGGCGTTTGTCGATGTGGTTCGAGAAGATTTGGCTGTAGATGAGGTGAAGAATCTCCGAGCCAAAGAAAATATATGCGTTGGTGATAATGACTGGCGTAAAGGCATTAGAGCTGAGGAGGGGGGGATCGAGGAGTAGGCCCGGAATGCGACTTTTGATTTTGATAAGAGAAATAAATCTTAACACAAGATAGCTTACCACATTTTATCTCTTGCTCCTTATCTTGACTTCCATTGCAGGTGATCCGTTTTATTATTTATCTACTGTAGCTGGCATTTCGGAATAGAGATGGGGATGATGATTGGGGTGTTGGGGTAGAAAGTCAAGATAATTGGTGTACGAATCACCCCCATCAGTCGGGGTAGAAATTGCCAAGCGACGACAACCACAAAGCATAAGCGAGCAACTCGAGTATCTCGGCCAGTCATAGATCCATCCGCATAGGCATCTTTGATATCTTTGATATCTTTGGTGTCTTTGATAAGATATTGGCAAATGCTTTGATAATTAGTAATGGTGAAGATACCTCGGGAGCGTTATCTCGAGGCTATTTAGGCTTCATGTTGTAACGCGGGATACACACAGAAAGTGGTAGAGAAACAATAGCCAATATGGCTACCAAATACTCCGATTTCCGGAGTGATCCTGCTACCGATATTCCCTACTTTGTTCCGAAGCCACGTGTTGCCGCCGGAACTGCACAGCCGGAGACCCCGGGGGCAGTACACCCGGCTTTCCAGCCCATCTCCCTCCGCAGTCTGACCGTACAGAACCGCATCTGGGTGGCACCCATGTGCATGTACAGCAGCAAAGATGGGCTTTTCGGTGACTTTCACGTCGTGCACTACGGGCAATGGGCTGTGCGCGGAGCTGGCATGATCACCATCGAGCAGACCGCGGTGACGGCGCTGGGCCGAAACACTCCCCAGGATGCCGGCCTGTGGTCAGACGAGCACATTGCGCCACTTAAACGCATTGTTGACGTTGTGCACTCGCAGTCACAGAAAGTGGCTGTCCAGCTGCAGCACGCTGGGCGCAAGGCGGGCGTCTCGGCCCCATGGCTCGGCCTCAAGCTGGTGCCCGAAGAGCACGGCGGCTGGCCAGACCAGGTATACGGCCCAACACCGGGTGGCGAGGCGTGGAACGACAACTATGCAAGCCCAGCAGTCATGACCGAACAGAACATTCTTGGCGTGATACAGGCCTTTGGTGATGCTGCGCGGCGCGCCGTGTCTGCCGGTGTCGATGCTATAGCCGTGCATGGAGCCCACGGCTATCTTCTGCACTCATTTGCGTCAGCGGCCTGCAACCAGCGTACGGGAGATCGGTGGGGTGGCAGCTTTGAGAACCGCACGCGGCTGGCACTGGAGGTCGTGCGCGCCATCCGGCGCAATATCCCGGACGGCATGCCCATTTTCTACAAGATATCAGCCGTCGACTGGCTGCCGGAAGCGCTGCACGGCTGGACGCTGGAGGACACCCTGAGGTTTGTTCCGCTCCTAGCTGACGCAGGCGTTGATCTCGTTGACATCTCCAGCGGCGGCGTCGACCGTCGGCAGCAGGTGGCTCTTGGTCCGCAGTACCAGGTGCCATTTGCCGCGGCTGTCAAAAGACTGCAGATCCCGGGCCTTGCAGTGGCTTCCGTTGGCTGGGTCCGCGATGCCGCCACCGTCGATGATATCCTCTCCTCGGGCAACGCTGATGTTGTCCATGTCGCGCGTGAGTTTCTAAGGAACCCCAACTTTGTCCAGACAGTTGCGCTGGCCACGGGAACTGCAGTCGCTTGGGTCGACCAGTACCACCGCGCCCCGAGTAAGTACTATAAACCTTATATTCTATATTGTATGTTGCATGACAAAGTATAACTGGTTGCTAACATCTGCACAGTGGATCGCCAATATGTGGAATCAACAACGACCATCACCACGGGAAAACAATCCGACAGCGATGTTGTGCAGTCACATCAGAAGCAGATAGATAACAAGAAGATGTAGTATAAGATGTAGATCAAGATGTAGATAACTATATGCCAAAAATAAAGCTCACTATAGACTCTGATCACGCTCGCCCTGTTCCTGTTCCAGCCCCTCGGCCACAATGCTCAGCGTAGCCCCCACAACGTGCACAATCTCAAACACCTGTATGCCTTTGCACGTGTCTGCCCACAGCTTCAGTGCTGCCACAGTCAAGCGCCGGATGCGGCCCGGGTACGATCCCGCTTGACCAAGCGATTCCGCAAGATGCGTCTCCTCGATCAGGCTCTCCACCATTTTCAGTAGCAGTTTTTCCTCGTTCCGTAGAACATCGATGCCACTGCTAGTTTGGGAAGGCGTAGTTCCTATCGAAGTTCCTGTCGGGATACCATCTCGCACAGCTTCGTAGATTGTTTCCAGCCAGTGCGCCAACAGCTGTGCACACGACAGTGTGCTGAGAGCGTGCTGTACACTCCAGTGGCCAGTCCGGCCACGCGCAACAAACGGAATGCCAACCCGGACTGGGATGCGCAGCGCACATATGGCATGCACCACTGCTTGGCTCACATGGGGTGACCGCGGTGACAGGTGTGGCGATTGTGATGACCGCGGCTGACCAGGCCACCCGAGGGCCAGTTCCCGTGGTTCTCGACAGCGCAAATGCCTTGCTATTTTTGCTCGTCGGCACATAGGCGTACTGCTCCATCCCATCACGAGCTGTACGTGTGCCAGCCGCAGCATTGCTGTTGCATTGAATGCGAGCGGCCCGTGCACGGCGTTGGGGTCTAGCGGGCTTGCGTCAATGGCCGAGTCCCAGCCTGCCTGCCATGCGTTTAGAGCACGGGCGTATACGCTGACAATCTCTGGCGAAAGTGACGTGAACGACGCCGCGGGGATACTCGAGGCCGGGCGGTCGGCCATGACCTGGCGCTCCCGGTTGATATGGATGACCAGCGTCTGTACGAGCATGTAGTTTCCATACTCGCGTGCTGCAACCTCCTTGGCGAGCCTCTGCCCTGCAAGGAGCTGGTGTAGACATGAGAGAAAGCGCGGCTGCTGCTTGTCGGAGATGCGATGCTGGCTCTGCTTCTGGCTAGCCTTCTCCCGGCGGCGACATAGCCGCAGCCACGCGATCCAGGTCGGTGCTGCAAATTCAACCTCACTGCTGGGAAGCACCAAGTCAAGCTCCCTGCTGCTCATTGAGTGCGGCACATCAAAGCAGATGGCCAAGATATTCAGGACAAAGTATGCCGAGTATAGCGTCCGCCGTCGCTCTTCGCGCCGACCCCACAGCTTCCAAACAGTCTCTTGTCCCTTGTCGTGATATGTTTCATCCTCCCTCTCGTCGTCATCGTCTTCGTCGTCATTTCCGTCGTCGCTAGTTCCAAAGCCGTCGGTGCCGTCCTCTTTCTCGTTGTCGCACTCATCCTCCTCTTCTCTCAGCGTATCCCTTAGCATCTCAGTAAGCTGGCTGCTCATAGCCAAGGCATCCTCCATGAGGGGCGCATCGAGCCACAGCATAGTGAGAAGCAGTACCAGCAACGACTGTAGCAACACCACGCTGGGCGGATGGCAGATCGCCTGTTGTAGTTGTTGGCCGCTTGTTGTTGTCCCTGTTGCTATTCTTGTTGCCGTCCTTGATGTCTGAGGCTCGCCCGTTGTCGACACTGCAGACATTGGCATTGGGATCTCGGCATACGCTGGAAAGCTTTGCGTCAGATGGACTGTCTTTGGGTGCCGCCTCTGTTCTAGCTCGTAAAGAATGACCGACTTGGCCACTGCATACATGGCATAGCCACGCGTGTGCTCAAATCCATAAAACGACCCGGTCGCCGCCAAGGTCAACAGTAGCACGGGATCCAAGTCGTCCAGGCGCGTGGTGCCTAGGTGTAAGAATGGCAGATGGGGGTGGAAGCTTCGTACAAAGTTCATGACGTAGCGTGACAGGACCTGGCGGCTTGGTAGTCGATATGGCTCCTCACGCAGCCCGTCTCTCCCGGACCTGGTGCTAGACGTCGCATGTTTTCCAACTAGTAATTCTAACCGAGTGAATGCCGTTGCCGATATGACCCAGGGATTAGAAGACGACGCTATTTCGTCGGCCATGGCATGAAGCCCCTCAAGTGGTGTATTTAGTGGCGCATCTGGACTCGCTTCGAACAGTTCTTCTGTGACAGCCGTGGCCGTAGTAGAAGCGGACTGTTCATGGGGCGTCTCTTTGTCTGCAACCTCCGTGTATTCGGTATTCGGTGCACCCATTGAAATATCGTTGGCCGTAGCCTGGCGCACGGGTATTTGTTCACAGAATGGCTGCGACGTGATTACTTGCTGTCTCGATGGCTGTTCTGGCGGCTGCTCGATAATAGCTGGATCCAACATCACCGTATTCGCCAAACCCGGGTTAGCTACAAAGCTGCCTGGTCCATCATGCATGCTCATCTGCTGCGGCGAGTCTCGTGGCGGAAACATGCCGATTAGATAGTTGCTGATCAGGTCTGTCTCGTTGGACAAGAAGTCGAGGTCGAACTGACTCATATTCTGGCCACCAAAGTCTGTCGAGTGGTCAAGCGACATTTCCATTTCCATTCCCATCTCCACGTCGCCCCCTTGCCTGCCTGTTGGTATCCTACTTGCTATGTCCTGAGAGTAGGCTTCTGCATGAGAAAGAGCAGGCTGGGTGGTCTGTGACGGGAGAGAGCGTAGGGATACCGGATACGCTGGCAGATGATCTTGAGCTTGCCTGTTGCCGGGCTGGTGTGTGTTCTGAGCATCCGCATTTACCGACGCCACCGGCACCCCCTGGCCCGGGCTAGCGGCGGCGTCATGGCTTGTATAGCTTGGGGAATTGCACTGAGTGAGCCGTCTATGGCGATGTAACAGATCCCTGGATGACAGTCAGACGATATCCCATGCTGTTCGCGTGTGTTGTACAACAACATATTTTGACGCCGGTAGCCGGAGAGACTTACTGCCTAGAGAAGAGACGGCCGCACGCACAACCAAACGGCTTCTCTTGGGTGTCTACATGTCATCAGCACGCATCCTCGCCGGCCTCGCTGCCACTGCATCATCACCACGACTTACGTGTTCGTAGATGTCGATCGAGGTGTTCTTGTCGTTTAAACTCTTTGCTGCAGAATTTGCATGGATCCACGCGAACCCGCGGACGGCCCTTCATTTTGGGACTATGCATGAGCAAGCTGCTGAACAATTATGCCATATGTTTGCGAGTCTACGACATGGATAGATAGGACGTATGATGATATGCTGATCTCGGCAATCTTATCGTGATAAGGGTTATGTAATAACGGCTATTAACAGATCTCGCGCCGAACAGACCTCACTGTATTACAGTAGATTAATACCTATCTGTTCGGTGCAGTATTGCGCACTTTCACCAATGTCCCTGTGATTGGCTATTTTACAATTATACCCACTGTTAGACATGCTTGTACAAGTATGCACTCGTAGCATCAATAATTCGATAGATAAATTCTATAAATTAAATAATCAAATAAATCTACTAATCCATGCACCCAAAATAGAACACGAAACGCTCCCACTCTGCCGCCCCAGCTGGATGACGGACCCCAGCGAACACGAGCGGCTGCAACCAGAACGGGCGCGATGTGCAAGGGCAAAAGCCTGGAAGCTGTGCAGCCCGCCAGCGCGATTCTAGATCGGTTGATAGATATCAGCAAGAGAGTCTGGCGCAGTCTGTGCCAGTCTATGCCGGTCTGGCCAGCCTACTGCGTCCTGCTCCCCGCCAAGTCTCGTATTAACGCACCTCACAAAGAAAGCTTCGTCACCACCAGTTTCAGCCTTCTTGAAGTATTCTGCATCGTCTGCATCTGTCTGCGTCCGTTTCCTTGTACACTGTGCCCCATCTACTCTGTATTTATGCTTAACAATTTCTCGTGCTCCTGCATGCACTATACACCCCGGACTGTCTCGCCGCTTCGTATTCATCTGTCCCACCTTCTCTGTCCTGTCTACTCTGTATATATGTCTATGTCCCATCCGTCCTTCTAAATACTTCTTGATACTTGATACATGTTAGGATTATCGTCCCGTCCCGTCTACAGTATATTTTCTCTTCTTTATTGTGTTTTATTGCGTCTTTATTTTTTTATTTTTTTTCTTATATATTTCTTTTTTATCCTTCACATTTTTTAACATCTTTATTATTCCTCTATCTCTATTATTCATTTTGAACTCATTAACCACATTCTATAACCACTTCTACTCGTCTACACTACCACATACACCATGATCACATGTTCCAATATCCTCGGCCTCGTGCGCAGTCGCGGCTTCTCAGACCCTCAGAAGAGACCACCCTTTCAGTCTGTCCGTTCTCTCAAACGCTCAACCTTTAGCTCCTTCTCCTCCTCGCGCTCGTCGACACTGCCCTCGTCGCCCATATCGCCCTCCTTGCCCGTCTCGGCCGCGTCGCCAGGCTCGCATCTCCCCGGTCGGCCCCTCGATGTCGTCATCCACAACCTCAACACCGAAGCCTGGGGAACAGCCCGTGCCGCCCGCCCCATTTCCGTCGAGACATTATTAGCACACATGCTCGCCATCGTCGACCGTCGCCATATACACCTGCACAGTGTCGCCGCGACTGGCTTTAGCATCACCCTAGTCATTGACGACTCGTTGGAGATGATGACTGCAGACGAGGGCACGGTGTTAGGCCACACAACAAAGCCACAAGCCATTACCGAGAGAACCCCCAGCGAAAAGTCCGGTAGCACAGAAAAGTCCAAAGCCTTTCGAACGCTTGTCGCAGAACTTGTCAACGCTGTCGAAGGTATCGACCTTAGAGAGAAGGACTTTATTTGCGAAGAAAACCGCCGCAGTCGCATCCTTGGCCAGCGCCGCACTCATGAATGGTAGTGACGCCAAATCTACACAAAGCCAAAGCAAAAATAAAGAACACAAAAGACAAAACATATAGACCACGAGACAACCACGATCACACATGCCACAACGATGTACATAGTAACGATATCCATGTTAGACACGGCAAGAAGAGAGCAAAAAGAATAAGAGAGAGAAATCGCCAATAGTATAATGCAGTCGCCCTCGTAAGGGCCTATCAATACTCCAATATGCAGTGCCGGGACAACCCAATCATGCCCTATGATGAAGGAACACTGGCAATGTAAAATGCATTCGATGATGCCAGTATGAGAAAATATAATAAGGAAAATGTGATGCCTCCCCAACGCCACGCTGCTGGATCCGTGGACCTTACAGGGGAAAAAAAAACAATCAAGAAGACAGCGACAAAAATGCTAATAGTGAAGACAAGTACAAAACAACGTCGTCTGACTGCCAGTGCAGCCACGCTCCAAACTTAAAGCTAAAACAAAAAGGACCAAAAAAAACGCGATACGAAATATAATTAAATATTACAGTAAACAGGTTACACCTCCCACCATCGTATGGGCGGGCTGTGTAGGATATCTTGTGGAGTCGGTAGCATGGCACATCTAGCTAATGAGAATGTCCATGTCACGCGGAACTGATATCGGTATAATCGTCTCGGCATCGGATGCGCGCCGGCTGTGGCTGCCTGGCGTCTGTGGCTCGCCCAGCTCGTGCGACTCGCGGGATAGTCGCGACTCGCGCGAAAGAGATGACGGCTGGCGCATTTTCACGTCCAGTGCAAGCCGGAGCGAACCGCCCGTGATCGCGTTTTCCTTACCACGGAAGACGTTGCGCGGGCTCGAATTAGTGCTGGCAAAGTTGGGACTGTCGCGTAGTGTCGGGAGCTTCCCATAATCAACATCAGCCGATGACATCCGGCGTTTCACACTGTCGGGAGGCGACGAGAGCTCCGACATTTCGGAAATCATGGATGTGTCGCCATCCAGCTCCACAGTATGAGCGAGGCGGTTGGTGCCTTTGTTGCCTTCGTTCGCTTTGTCGGGGGTTCTGCTGCTTGGCAATGGTTTGCGCTTCTTGCCGTCGGCAGTCGGTGCTGAAACGTTCTTGGTTGCGCGAAATGTGAGCGCAATGCTCTTGTTGCTTGCCTTGTCCTCCTTTTTGACCTTGGCCGTCTTGGATGGTGCTGCCTTCTTCGCCTTGCCCGCCGGAAGAGAGCTGCGTGACTTCTTGGTCGTTGCGCCAAGCTTGATCGGTGCGGCTTCTGCTTGTTTCGCTTGCACCATGGTTGCGTTTGTCTTCTTGCTTGACTTGCTGCTTGTTTCGGCCGCGGTGTTGGCCTTGACCTGCTGGAAATGGAGTTTCCTCTGTTTCGTATCTGGCAAGCGTTTCCGGGGCGGCTTGGGGCTGGTGCTGGGCGTCGGAATTGAGGTTGCTGGGGAAGTCTTGGACTTTGTCGCACCCTTGGCCTTGGATACAGCAAGCGGTGCTCTCCTGTTCGTTACCGATTTGGTATCCTTGGCCGTCTCCTTGACCGTCTCATCATCATCTGACACCTTCTTCCTTGCCTTCGTAGGCGACACGTTGCTGTCCAAAACAACCTCCAGTTTCTCCAGGAGATCCTCGTCGCCCGTAACGTTCCAGTTGCTCGGGCTACCCACATCCGGTTCGTCCCAGTGCGGAAGCCCGACAAGCTTAGCGACGTCGTCGCTACCGCCACGGACTACCAAATCCCAGCAGTCCTTGAACTCTACTCCCTGAGGCTCGGCGTCGAGGTTGATCCACGCCGTAAATCCGTCGCGCTTGCTGCGCGTCGTATGGCATAGTTCCTTGACAAGACGGCGCACACCGGGAATCTTCAAGCTTGTGCCAACTACAATAACAGCATCGGCGCCACGGCGCAGATCGGCCTTGGACACGTTGCCGATAGCCTCTTCATCGGGGTTGTATTCGTTGTACAGAACAATACGGGGGCGAAGCCGGCCGATGCCGTGGCTGCGCTTGCCCGCTACTGCTGTGCGGACCTCGTCCATGGCCGTACACGGAACACACGGTGGCGGTTCAGGGCCTTCAAAGAGAGAACCATCGAAATCCTCAAGCTGGCCACACTTGGAGCATACCATCTTGGCGAGGCCACCATGCAGTTGAATAGTCGTTGGCCAGGGGCCCTTTGCATTGAGTGGGACGCTGGTAGCTAGGGGCGGCATGTTGGTGTCGATGCAGTCGACATTTTGTGAGTAGAGGCGCATGAGACGACCTTCCTGAGCCAGGGATGCGAGCATATGGTGGAAGGCTGTAGGCTTTGCTTTCTGGGTCATGTGAGCCAGTTCGCGGACCATGGTGTGGAACGAGGAGGTGGACGAGTCATGTTTATAAACGGAGGCGTCAAATAGGTGCTTGCCAGAGCCTTTTAGGCCGTGTTGGCCACGAAGAGTTGTGAAGAGACCGGTTGATGAACGAAAGTCGGGGACTGAAGGAATGTTAGTAAGCGGGGAATGGACACAGGCTAAATGATATTTTCGGTTGAGTTGGATGCAATACGCACTTCCTGCCGAGACTGAGATGCCGGCACCAGCGATGACAACAATCTTCTTTTTGGTGCGAAGAGCGCGCAAAAGGTAGCCTAGTTCGGTTTCGCAATCTTCCGGGGAGTCCAATCCGGTCAGGTCGAGATTGCGAGTCATTCGGGGTCTTCTCGGGGGTGCCTGAACACGGCGCTTTTTTGCTGGTGGTGGGCCATCGTGGTCGTTATCAGGAGCGCCAGATTGTGAAGTGGCGCTGGGCGAGGGATAGCGCTTTGATACATCCTTAGATGATGTTGACATCTTCATTGCTGGTAATGATGGGGATCCAGGAGGGGAGGGGGTCTTTGCGAACTCGGACAGAGGAGATGATGGTACCGAGCATGATGAAGCGCGTGATGGGCTTTGTGATATCTGTGATGACTGTAATCGCTCTTCAGGCTGCGATGTGGTAGGAGATGGCATCGATCCTTCGAGGGGTTGTAATGTAAGAGACCGAGGAGGTGTTGAGGGCTCTCTGGAGGGTAGTTGGGGCGACATCGCCGGTGAGGCTATTATTTCGTCCATTGTGATCGGAAAAGTGGGCGACACATGCGAATAATGTGAATCGGAAATTGAGATAAAAACGGCAGTGGAGTCTATGGCGATGGTCGAGGCGAAGAGAGACGGAGGTGATGGGGAAATAAAAAGTTGAAAGTGTGTGAAATAGGAGGGAGGAGAGAAGAAGAGAGGAGAGAGAATAAAAGCGGTGATCGGATGGTGAAGGAGAGAAGAGTGAGAGAGAGAGGAGAGAGTAGACAATGCCGGAGGGGAGGGGGGGCCTGGTTATTGTAATGACGAGGAAAGTGGTAAAACTGAGAACGGCAAGAGCGCTCACCCAAAATGTGAAAATGGGAAGGAGCGAAGCTCACCTCTCTAACAGGGTGGAGAGTGAGTAGCAAGGGGAAGAAAGAAATGAGACTAGGCGAGGAGAGGCGAATGGTGATGTGTGATGTATCTTTTAAGGAGTGGCAGACAGTCTATGAAAGAAGACAAAAGGACCATGAGACTGGGTGAACATTAACTAAATAGTGAAGAAATGGTGTCGTCGTTGGGCCTGCGAGCGACGTGCGAATTGCGGATTTGGCGGAACGGCGGCCGATGCGGTTTGCGAGTCGTACTTTCCGTGAAACTGAAGAGGGAAGTTGCGATTTGGAAAGGAAAAAAGAAGAAGAGGAAGGAGCGATGGAGGAAATTGGATGAAGAGGGAGGAAGTTGAGGATTAAAGGAAGGCACGGACAAGAGGCCTGGTTCGGTCGGGGAAGGCGCAACGAGCCGACCACATAAAAAGGAAAAGTGCAAAGATGAAGAGGTGTTGGGTTGGGAAGGACGCGGAAACAAAGGACAGCACGGCAAGAGAACCAGGGGCGGATAGAGAGCGCGAGTGAAGTCGGGGCTACGGCATTGAAAGACATGGGAGAAACACAGTCAGCAGAGATGGAGAAATACCGTCAACAAACATTATCATAATAAACACATTAGACCCAATGAAACAAGCAAGGAATGGGCGGTGCGCAGGGCCGGTATCAAGATCAAAGGATGCCAATAACAAGCACAAAACATGGACACACGGAGCGGCTAAGAAAGGCCAAAAGACGACCAGAAAACAATAAAAACAGACAACAATAAGCAAAACATTACATAGTATGTACATAGTAGAGAAAACAACGAAAACCATATGGAGAATAAAGCAAGCACCGATAGACGGTTAAAATTAAATAGAAAATCCACGAGCAAAGCGGAGTTGGGGGCGTTTGGGGCATTTTGACGATTATATAAGCATCCCTTAACGTGCCAACGGACGTGCGAATCTCGAGAGGAAAATATGATTAGGTATTCTTATTCACATTCGCCACGACGATACATAGATCCCACTTGCTAGATAGATACACGTATGTTAATCCCGAGCTTGCATCCCATTTTTTATTTTGTTGGTTGTTTGCAAGATGTAATACCTAGCGACTTATGTATTTGCTTCGAGACTGCGAATTTGTCTTGCAAAAACCCCCCTACCCATGTCTTAATGAATTAGAACAACTCGAAGCACATACTATACTAAGATCGAAAGTAGCTCTCCAAAACCATATCCATTGCGGTCCTTGATCCCATCCACTCTTAAATCATTAGCTGTGCAGTCTGTTGTATCACTTCTCCTATCCCGCTGAAAGGTAGACTCCGTGCACTATCCCAAGGACCACGCCAACTATGCTTCCCCTGCTTACAGCATGCCAATGTCTGACTGGCCTGGCCCAGTTGCAAGCATGTATCGTCTTGTCGCAAACATAAGCTGAACAAGTGTCACTAATCGACTGCTGCTTCACATCGAGGATCCCCATTCTGCTCATGGACCGACCGACAACTTTGTCACCTTCGTCTAAGCAACTTCATAACCTTTATTAAAGCACCCTGCGAAAGCGTGTGAATTGAATCACCTTATTGTGCGGCATCTGCACTGTGTCAAGATATTTCGCATGGCGTGCACTGAAGACCCTTGTAGTCATTGACCCACACTAAAACACACTGTGATTGGCCACAAATAGCAGCCCACACTTCGTTGCTTTGGAGACGGCAAAAAAGTGGAACCACGCTGCACGCAAAAGCAGCGGGAGAGTCGACAGATGGCAGGATCCACCTCCCACCTCTGTCTGGGTCAGCCGTGCGTACAGGGCTGAGGGGACCTGCCGTTTAGGCCAAATGATTACAGAGTAATACAAGGTACAATGTGAAATTGTGTGGCTTGTACGCGAGCACCAGCCACATATGGCTGAGCAATACACTGTGAAAACACACTGTGTCTAGAAACTAACACAGAGCTTCGTCCAGGGTGAAGCTCAAGCTCACAACAGCCTCGCAACTGGCACCTGGTTACCAATCTTGAGCCTACTCTGCGCCATAGCATCAACGACGGCATTTACAACCGCAAGCAGATAGCCAACCTCATCATATGGGAATTTGCTATGCGCGCAGCTCTTGATTAGCACTTCCTTTATTTATCCGGCCGCGGTAGGACTCATCGCCGATCCGGACCTGGTGCAACCCTCTCTCATCGCAAAATCTCATCGACAGCCTCTCAAATCCGTACACCCGGGACACACTCTTTTATATATGATACCTAATCGTGCCCGGACTCTCTGCTCTATCCTTCTTGTCAGCTCGCCACCCCAGCCTATTGACCAACACTCACTCTCCCCCTACTTCATTTTCATCACGCATCATGACGGATGATATTTCTCTCATTCTTGATGATGGGATGCAGGGCATGTCCGGCGACGTTCCCGTTAATCTCGGTGATGTCGATGTCGATGATGTCGACCTGTTTGGTGGACCGGTCGAGCTTGGCCTCCCATCGCATCCTCCGCCACCATCCAAACAACTGCAGTTGCGTGTCAACGAGCAACGCATAAGAGGCTGCTGCCAACGTATTGGCTGGTCGAAGCAAGGCACGATTGCTGCAATCAGCGATAACGGCCAGTCAATTGATCTTCGCTACTTGCGTGCCGACCCGGAAAATGCTACTTGGGGCCTCAGCGAGCCTACCTCCTATACGCAATTTAGCTCCGCCAACACACCAACGACATTCTCTGGCGGCCCTATTGTCCATCTAGCATGGGCCGCAACAGGGCACCCCGAGTTGGCTGTGATCGATTCAGTCGGTCGCATCAGTATCTTGTCATTCACCATCAGCCTGAACTACCCATATCCCTTGCGGTCCTGGGAGGCCGACCCTATTGACGATCTGAATGCCGTCGTTGGCTGCTATTGGCTTCCGATCATGCCAGGCAACAAGCAGTATAACTTTCTACACGGACCTGCCATCCGCGAGTCTCAGGGATACCGCTTTGATACCTCGTTTATCCACGCGTTTGGCCCGTACCACCCTAACCCAGCTAAGAGCTCTCTGTTGTGCGTCACGTCAAGTGCCAGGCTGCGCCTGTTTTTCTCCCAGAACAGCAGTGTTGTTCATGATACGAGCGTCGAGCTGGAAAATATTGCATCGTCTGACGACTTGGCAACACATGCTTCCATCTGCTCTGAAAAGGGCGTGCTTTTGATTGCCATGACGACAGCATCACGCCAGCTCAAGGTCGTCCGCGCCGCCATCATCTGGAACTTATCGCAGCAGCAGGACAAGCCCGGGTCTCCCCAGTTTAGCCCTGTCATACAGCACAAATATGCCGCTAGCACAACATGGCTCCAGCGCGGCGAAGAAGAGTCGCAACTGGACATCTCGTCGGCTCAGATCTCCCATGTTGAGATGCTATCGTCGGCTCTTCCGGGCCCTAACCAGCCATGGTCGCCGCCGCTCATTGTAACAGTGCGAAACTACATTCCAGGAGGACCAAGTGGCGCTGTTGGACCCAATCCCGAACCCCAGAGCATCATCAACAGATGGGAGCTGCTTACAGAATCAACACCGCAGCCGTTGCACCCTGCCTTTGAGCAGCTTGGTTTCCGCCCGACGAACAATAACAACGCCCAAGGGGCAGTCCGGTTGCACCGCCTTCCGCCAGTAATCCTGAGCAACAAGACAGTCATCTCCGTGCAGACATTACAGAACGGCAGGGCGCTGTGCTTCCTGTTTAGCGATGGCACGTCTCAATACCGCGACCGCTTTTCTTTCGAGGAGATCTTCCAAGAACAGAACCTGGCACGCATCTCCTCGCTGCAACATGCCGGCTTCGAATTTGCGGACCCCACGCCCTGCTTGGCTGTGGCGCTGTCGCCGACAGGATGTTCGTCGGCGCAATTATGCGAGGGCGGATCTGTCAAGTGGAACACACTCAAGTACACTGGACCAGCTCTTGCTGCTTCAGGACCAGACCGTGAGTTGTTATGAATGTATAGTACCTACTTATACCTGGACAGCCTACTAACGCGATGTAGCCAACCGCGCTGCTGTCATTGCCGGCCTTACTACGGCCGTGGCTACTGCGAACAGCAACCAAATAGCCTACGACGACATCCTTGCCACAGCGCGCGATTTCGTCGATAGACCGAGTAAGTATAAAGTTAACTCTACCCCATGACATTTTATCTTGTTGACAACTTAGAATTTGCCTATGACTGGACTCTGGATATTGTTCGCGTCCTCAAGATCAACGTCGACTACTCGGAAGAGTCGCATCATGACCAGCTTGTGCGCAACAACTCCTTACATCTGTGCTTAAGCATCCTGAACCACATGGGCTTCCGGGGCGAGTACAAGAAGCGCAATTTCTACTCCAAGTTCTCTCAGCTGGCGCTCAACACCCGCAACATTGTCATCCTTATCACCATTGCTAGTAACTCACCGAGTACACTGAAGGATAAGCTCAACCCGCTGGATGAGCCCGATGTTGTTGACGCTCTAGCTGGCTGTGCTAAATGGGCCTTAGATTTGCTGTCGTACATCTGCGACTGCTTGTTTGGCTTGCTAGATGACCCCAAGTTTATGTCATATTTGACTGCTGGGGGGAACTTCAACGAAATGGTTGCATATCTACAAGAGAAGAACGAAGTGGCACTGCACCTAATTCTATGCTCCTCGACGCGTGGTTTCCTGTCGGCGGCGTGCCGGCGTTTGCAGAGCTTGGACTCAATCAGCTCGAGGGCCATGCAGTACTACGAGCACCAGATGGCAACAAATGGTTCCGCAAGCAACTACAACAGCTCGCAGCGCTCTCCGCTCATTAATTCGTATCAGAAGATGCAGCAGTATACGTCGTCAAGCCTGATCAAGGTGCAGGAGTTTGACAAGCTGTTGTGGGCGCTTGGGGGCGAAATTCGCCAAGTGTACCAGACGCGCCTCAGGAATTTCCAGAAGCAGAATCAACAGCAAGGGCAGACACCCCAGCAGCAGCAGCAGCAACAGGCCGAAGCAGCCAAACGTTTCCAGACGCAGTGCGAGCTACAATTACTGCTTGCCAACACCCCGCTGCCGCCCTTCCAGCCGATGCTGCTCAAGTTTTTCAATGAGAATGTGCGCGCATTCCGCGGCCTGACAGACCCGGCCAAATTGTACTTCGCGGACTACAGCGTGCTCGAGGTTGAGGATGACGACCGTAGTCTGATGGAAAAGCGGCTAAAGCATCTGCAGATTGACGTGTTTAAGCGTGCTGAGTTGGCACCACCCCGGCCAGTGGTCAACGCCAACACCAGCACCAACGGTACAAATGGGGCCAACGGCACGGTCACGGGCTTCAATCAAGGGCGGCCCATGCTGCGACAATGTGTGCGGTGCGCGGCAGTGATGGAAGACATTTCAGGGTCGGGGTCGCGGCCGGGCTACCAGTTCGTTTTGGCGCAGCAGCGCAAGTGCAGCTGCAGTGGCAACTGGGGCTTACTACCGCGGGTGTAGAATTTGGAGGTCCTGAAGAGTCTAGAGTCTGGCCTACTTGGCCTGCTCACCATGCTATGCGGTCTTAACGTCTCTATATTTCTCCAGCGCATCGCCTCTTGGTCCTTTAAGCAAGATTGTACAATTGCTTTGCGTTTCTTTCTGTATCTGTTGTATGCTAGCCATTTTTTTATGATTTATTGTTATTTGTTTTGCGCCATCACACTGCCGGCGGGCCGATGCAGTCCAACAATCTGATATGATGCTGCCTGCTCTCCGCGTAATGCCTGTCTAGTCAACCTGACTCCCTGTAGCCAAGACCCAGCTATGCCCTGCCAATGAAGCGCGCCGAGATGGGAAAAAGCAACAAAACCCACCACCACCCACGCTACAACCCAACATACTATGTACAGGCCTTGTCTGGTGCAATCCTGGGGCTGTCAGATCGTGCTATCAACGTGTTTATTTTGCACATCCACGTGGTTTGCTAGTCGCCCATCTGCCGCACCCAATGGTTCTCTTGGTATGAGGATTGATTCATGACAACACACCCTCACCGGCACGGAGGCCTGCTTGTTAGTTTCTTGTCTTTTTCTCTGTACATCCTTCTCTTCTCTTACTCTGTGCTACTTGCCTTTCCCACCACCTTATCTGTATGTCTCGCTCAAGTCGCTGCCTGGGGTGGACTGGACATGCCAGCTGAAACTACCTGTCAAATCACTCTTGTTGATTGGCCGCCGCATGCTAGCAGTACTTTAGTGTAGAATGTTGACTTGTATTAAAATTTGTGTGTTATTTTCTGTAGATTTGTTATTTTAAGCTCGACTTTCAATATTGCAGATAACTGGTGAATGTTAAGAGATTTTCATAGTCGGAAAGCATGGCAGAATCTTAAGTAAGACGTCGCACTCTCTACTCTGTATTACATAGTAGGCATTTTACTCACATGCATTTGTCCAACAAAAGCTGCGACTGGCCGCTCTTGCTGCATACGGCCCTGCAGGGCTCACCTTGTGGGTACCCCTGACGTAAGATCCACCGCACAGTTGGCAGGAGGCCGCCACAGGTACGAGTTACTGGGACAGTGCGGATGTGCCGCCTACCCAGCGCTGACTGGCTCGTGCTTGCCACAGCTGTGTCGCATACTGTGCTACTCCGTCAACAGTCAAATCATATTTCCATATTAACAATATTACTATGTACATCGCACGTTTTGATACTGTAATAATACATAGTAATCTTGGTGGAAAGCCGAGTACATGTCGCAAGCAAAAGTCTTGGCGCAAAGCAAAGCAGGAAAGCCCCAAGCTATATGGCCGATCGTGCCTTCCGCGTGCGATTCTTTGTCCGTTCTTCTACCATAGTACGCTGTTTTTGTTATTAAATAATTCTTTCTCACCTTTTGAAATAGTTTATCAAGTATCAGTCCTCTTAGTCACTGCCATTTTGAGCCTGTAATCAAGTGCTTGTATGTGTATGATGACTATTGCTCCTGCCATGTTGATCGCTTGTCTCGTTGCTCTTTCCTACATAGTAGTAAAATAACCTTGTCTCATAACCGTCCTAATAGCCGGCGCCATTGGACTCGCCCATTTCCGTACCTGATCGCTCTTTCCCTATCTGCTTGTCCTCTTGCCCTCTTTGCGCTTTACCACATATTACCTACACTACACATATTCGTTTATACGTCCCCCGTCTCCTTTCCCTCCCCCCTTTTCTTTGGCCGCTATTTGCCTCAGTATTTCCTCTTCCTGTCTCTTAGCTGTCTTTCTTCTGTCTCTTCCGTCTTCTCCTTGTCTCATATACTTTCACGCTGGCGCATTACTGCTAGGTTAGTCCATGGATTAGCCAAATCAATCGCGGGCTGTTTTTAATATTCCCCACCCCTTGCGCCAAGCTGCAGTACAACGTAAGCTATGTTGTTTTGTGCTTTAGTTGCTTTTGTGCTCCCATCATCTGTTACTACTGTTGCTGCCCAGACAGCACATAGCACATAGCTTTTGTTTTACATTTTTGTCTTGTTATTAATACTCTGGCAGGCCCTCTACCGAACACAATTCCCCTTATCTGCAACCTGTGCGACCAGGACCGTTCCTCCCGACACCTTGTTTGCTTCCTCGAGACATTCGTTGCAGACTCGTCCTTGCCCGTCAGCAGTCAGCAGCCACCAAACTGCATAATATTTGGAGTCAACATCTTCGATATTGAAACTGAGAGCTTCTCGAAGCTACCAAAGCTACAAAGCCAGCAAAACTGCTACACAAGCTCGCTTTTACACACCGCAACGACAATGTCGGAGCACCACGCGCATCTCCCGCACCTCCACAGTGGCCACTCAGACGACCTAGAGGGCGCATCTGTCGACGGCCGCAATCCGTATGCGTCTGCGAACCGCTGGCGCCACCAGGAGTCTTCGGCCTTTGCACGTCATGCTGCAGTCAGCGCCAATCAGCCGCGCGATGCGGAAACCTCTCGCGGCGACGTCAAGGATCTGACAGAGTTTCTGAACCGCTCGCGCATCGATGGTTCCGCCCCTGACACAGCGAATAGCGGCACAGCAGCAGCGAGCGAGGGCGCTGCTGGGCGATTCAGGCCCATTGTGGTGCCCCAGGCCGTCGATGCCGCGGCCTCCGCGCCAGCATTTACCACTGACGGCCAGGTCAAGGAGGTGGCTTCAGACAACAAGGACATCATTTCCGGCCCTCTGCTGAATTATCGGCGTACAGAAGGAACCACCTGGATTGGTAGCGCTCTCATCGTTACACGTGGTGGTGGCAAGAATGTGCCCCAAGTCCCGATTGCCGTCCTCGGCCCGGCTTCTGGAGGCGCCTCAAATGGTAATGTGCCCGGTGGATCGCAGGAGGTCCAGGGTGTCTGTCTCTACTCCGACCCTCGTAACACCTTTTGGCGTTTCGACCTGGCCGTTCCCATGGGCCGCACTGAGTCGCGCTGGCAGTACACCTTTCCCGGGCTACGTTTTGAGAGCGAGAGCAAGCCGCGGACGAGCTACTTCTCCGTGCCGGCTGCCTCAGAGGCCATGCGCATTCTCTTCTTTTCCTGCAATGGCTTCAGTGTAGGCACCGACGAGGATGCATGGTGTGGCCCTGCACTATGGAACGACGTTAATCGCATCCACGAAAAGACGCCGTTTCACGTCATGATTGGGGGTGGTGACCAGATCTACAACGACAGTATTCGTGTCTTTGGCCCGCTGCGTGAATGGACAGCGATCGGCAACCCCAAGAAGCGCCACGAGTATAATTTTACCGAGAAGCTGCGCAAGGAGTGTGATGACTTCTACCTGGACAACTACATCAAGTGGTACTCAACCGAGCCCTTTGCGTTCGCAAACGGCCAGATCCCGCAGCTCAACATCTGGGATGACCACGATGTGCGTTACCCTGTGCACCCTAGACCCCTCCAATGTGCTGCTGTAATTTGCGGGCTTGTTTCTTCGATGAGTACCTGTACAACTGACACGACCTTCAGATTATCGATGGCTTCGGTTCCTATGTAGACGAGTTCATGAAATGCGATGTAAGAAGCCCCATATCCCTGCTTTCATACGCCCACAGCTAATATAATCAGGTTTTCCGCGGTATTGGTGGCACTGCCCACAAGTACTACATGCTCTTCCAGCACCACCTACCACCGCCGGTTTCGACGTATACGTCCGGTAAGTAACCCGTGGCCGTCGCAAGCAGAGGACGTCCCAGCTTACACATGTCTTAGAAGCTCCCCATGCTGGCAAATCAGACGGTGTCGACCCTGTACAGCTTGTCGACACCTATGTCGCACCCAAAATGATCGAGTCGAGCTATATCATTGGCTCCAAACCAGGCGTAAGTGAAACCTTGAGAACTACGAGCCAAAGAGCAGTACACTGACAAAATAGCCTTACGTTGCTGAGCACTCGCATAACATGTACTGCCAGCTTGGTGCCCGCATGGCATTTGTGGGCATCGATGCGCGAACTGAGAGAACTCGTCACCAGGTGAACTACCCAGAGACCTACGACCAGATATTTGCCCGTTTATCCGGCGAATTCAAGGCAGCAGCTGCTGCTGGCCAGTCCATCAAGCACCTCATCCTTCTATTAGGCGTTCCTATTGCGTACCCTGTAAGCTGTCCCCTCTCCTCGCAAGAAATCTATATGAATTTGTAGTTCTAACATAATAAGCGCCTCACATGGCTGGAGAACATCTTCTCGAGCCCTCTTATGGGCCCTGTCAAGTTCATGAACAGACGCTTCGGTCTCGGCGGCGGTTTCTTCAACTACTTTGACGGTAGCGTCGATCTGCTAGACGATCTTGACGACCACTACACGGCCCGGACGCATAAAAAAGAGCGCAACTTTTTTATCGAGCGTCTGCAGGCTCTCAGTGCCGAACACTCTGTCCGCATCACTATTCTTGGTGGCGACGTGCATCTGGCTGCCATCGGCCGCTTTTACGCCAACCCGGATCTGAAAATTGCGACGGAGAACGACTATCGCTTCATGATTAACGTCGTGTCATCGGCTATCACCAATAAGCCGCCCCCAGCTGCTGTTGCTAATCTGTTGGCGCGCCGCAACAAGATCCACCACCTCAACAGCTCGACAGATGAGACTCTGTTCAAGATCTTCAATAAAGACCCCGGCACATCTAACAAGACTGCAAACCATAACAAGGTTACAATGCCCAGCCGGAACTTTGCCATTATCACGGAGAACTCACCGAACAATGCTGAGCACGAGGAGAGAAGCCGGCCTCGGACACTGGCGCCTGATGGGCCTGGAGCACGCCCTACGTCGCGTGGCTCGTCTCGCTTTGGCCGTCGGTCTTTGTCAAGACGCAGAGATAACGGTGCTTCTAGCGCAACTGATGCTTCTGCCACCGGCAGTGTAGCGCCTGCTTCAAGGGCTGGCTCTAGCGATAGCAAGACCGGCAACGGCCGTGATGGCCACTACGCCTTGCATGCTGGCGAGGAGGGTGCCGGCACCGAGCACAAGGCCGCAGGCGCACTGCACGGTATGGGTAACGATGGAAGTCTGGATGTCCGTTTGTGTGTGGAGATGGACCAGCATGACTCTCAAGGCCAAACCGAGTCTTACGGTCTGACTATTCCGTCGCTGGACTACACCGGGCCACCTCCCATCCCCAAGATGCCCCATCACTTCCGGAGCAGCCGCCCCAACACTGGCCAGCGCTCGATCACCACGGCGTCTTCGTAAGGCATGACAAATATATTCCACGAGCTATATTTTAAAGGTAATATATAATCGACAAATACTCATTTTGGGTTCATTTTAAAAATTTTGTCTTTAATTTGAATTCATCTGATTTTGATGTAACTTAATGAGTTTGGCATTCATTGCCGACCCAACACAATGATTTAAATGCTTGTTTTTTTTAAAAACTACATGCAAAATATCATACTCCGGGTATTATGTACAAAACCGTGAGAGAACATGTGTCCGAAGTGCACAAACTTCCAAATGCGAGCTGCCCAACCATTAACTTCGGCTACTGAAAGAAACAACATGCGACGCGAAACGAAACGAAACCCATTAACCAATACCGAACCAAGCACTTTTGTCAACTTTACTCGACCAGCTCCATGCGCGCACTACGCTTGCCGGTCGTCTCGTCTTTGTGGTCCGTGATGCGCACCATGACCTTTTGGAAGAGCTTGATGGTCAGCGGCTTGGTCTTGGTCTTGCTGCTACCCTCCTTGGAGGCAACGTCCATGGTCGTCTCCAGCGTGTACGTGTCCGCGTCAAATGTGGCTTCCGGTTCAGGCGTGGCAAGATCCCGCAGGCGGATGGCACTCTCGATACCGAAGCGCGGCACCAGCACGACGAAACCATTGCTAAAGACGCGCATCACGAAACCCTCGGCGGTCGTCTCCTTACCGCGCACAGCCTGGCCCACGTAGTAGGCGATGCTGGCACGTCCGGCAAGTTGTGCGTTCCGGTGGCGCATGTTGATGTTGCGGCAGATGGCAGACAGGCGGCCGCGCGTTGCTGTTGCGCTTGACGAGTAGCCAATGGCCGAGGCCAGCTGGCGATGTGCCTGTAAATCGGCGTACCGACGAATGGGCGAGGTGAAGTGGGTGTATATGGGCGATGCCAGACCGTAGTGCTTGAACTCGGGATAGGCCAGCGAGCCGGCCGTAAAGTACTCGGCAGCAGTCATGCACCGCGTCGCTAGGATACGAATCAAAGTGTTGAAAAATGGCTCCGTGGGATCGACGCACTGGTCCAGGCTGTCGGCCAGGGCCTTGGAAGACTCGGTGCTCAGCACAAAAGGGCTACCGTCGGCGCCGGCAGGGCCTGCAGCGCGCAGCTGACGGCTCAGCTCGTCAAAGTTGGTCTTGGGAGGGGTGGCGTGGCGACGCAGCAGGGCCGTCTGCGGGAATGCATCGTAAATCTTGGTGGCGACGGCAATGTTGGCGAGCAACATGAATTCCTCGACAAGCGAGTTGGTATCGAGCAGGGCCTTGGTTTGCACGTCAATGGGGTCCGATGTCTCCGACTCCATCTGCACCTTGACTTCGGGCGACGACAAACTCAGTGCACCGGCGTCGAGACGCTTCTGCTTGAGCTTCTTGGACAGCGAAAGCAGTGTACGGATGCCCTTGGTCAGGTCGCCCTGCTCTGAGGCATCATCGATGCGCAGCTGGGCCTGCTCGTAGCTGAACGCTTCGCGCGACCGGATCACAGACTTTGTGAAGCGCACACCGACAACGTCGGCATTGGGGGTCATCTCCCAAAGAACGGAAAAGGCATAGCGCTCGACATATGGCTTGAGCGAGCACAGGTCGGTGCCCAGAAGCATGGGCAGCATGTCAATACGCTTGTCGACGAGGTACACGGTTGTACCACGGACACTGGCCTCGAGGTCCATGGCATTGTTGGGGCGCACAAAGTGCGACACATCGGCAATGTGCACACCGACCTCGTAGTTACCGTTGGGCAGCGTGCGCGCGTGTAGAGCGTCGTCGATATCCTGGCAGCCAATGGGGTCGATACTGCAAATCAGCAGGTCGCGCAGATCCTCACGGTCGATCCAGCCGGGGTCCTCTTTGCTCGCGGGCACGCGCCAGTCATGACCTTCAGCCGGCAGACAATCCAGCACCGTCTTGGGGAAGGGGCGGTACTGCACGTCGTACTCGAGCAGTAGAGCCTCTGTTTCGGCTGCCTTGGTCTCTAGCTCGCCCAGCGACCGGATGAAATGGCCGACAGGGTGGCGCGAGTCACGGTCCCAGGCGTCCATGGCAACCAAGATACGCTTGCCTAGAAGCTCAGTAGCCTGGCGTGTGCGCAGCCTAATCTTAGGGATCTTCTTGTCCATGGGGATGACAAAGACTGTCTCTTGTTTCCGGCCCTGGCCAGACGACTTGCTGACCGACGTCTGGTCAATGTGGCCGACGTACTGGCGCCAGTTGCGGCGGATAATACCAACGACGCGCGCTGTGGGCTCGACGTGAGACGATGTCTCGTCTTTGCTGCCCTTGTTTGTGTTTGAGGCAGCGCCAGCTGCGGTTTGCGTGCGCTTCACCTCCTCCTGCAGAGCCTTGCGCTCCTTGGCCGAGACCAGGTCGTTGCTGCGAGCACCGCCCGCCGAACCCTCGTCGCCGTCGCCGTTCTCAGCGCTCTCGTTCTTGGTCACTGTCTCTTCTTCGATAATCTTGGTTGATGGCTGCTTCCACTGGTCGCGCGGCAGCACCTCGATAACAACGGTATCGCCATCGACGGCGCGGTTGATGTTTTCGCGGCCCAGAATGAGCAGTGCCTTGGGGAACGCAGGCACACGCACAGAGCCCTCCAGGTAGTTGTACGGCGACACATTAAAGTTTCCCTGGTGCAGCAGGCCACTCTTGACACCTGTGGTGAGCTTCGACATGGTCAGGTACTCGGGGTAGAGGTGGTTGCTGCCCTTGGTGAGCGCCGTCTTCTTGCTGTCGGTGACGGAAGGGTCCTGGGACTCGGGGATCATGTCGAGCAGTGCGTCCGCATTTTCGAGGCCACCGACATACTCAGGTAGCGAGCAGGCGGAGAGTCCGGCTTTGCGGGCCTTGGACAAGTTGTCGCGGTCGTTGCTGAGCATGACGACTGTGGGCGCGGGCTGGGCGGCATGGGCAGCGGCGGCGGAGATGTGCTCGCTGTACCACTGGACGGCGCGGCGCACAGCACGGTCGTTGCGGTCGTTGATGGTCTCGCCGACATCACGGGGCACATAGGTTTCGAGGCGGAACTCGTTGAAGAAGACATAGAAGCGCTTCTCGTCGCTGCGGGTGAGGCCGATGAGGCGGTTATAGAGAGGCAGCGAGCGATTGCGGACTTCCTCGAGAACGGTCTGAAGGACAATAACGTCGTAAAAGGCCGAAGTCTGTTCGAAGAGATCCATGGCGGTCAAGAAGGCGTTGGTGTCAGGCACGAGGTAGTGGCCCTTGGGAAAGGCCTTGGTGCCGGTCGGACGGTCGCTGAGGACAAAGGGAATGACTAGAAGAAGTGTTAGCTAGGAGGGTGCAGATAAGAGTCTACAGGCTGGGGCCGGCTTACTATGACCGGCAGCATCGCGGGGGGCACTGTCCTGGCAGGCCACACACAGCTGCGACGAGCATGGAATATCCTGGCGCAGGTAGACCTCGCGCACAATCTTCTGGACCTTGCCGCTCTTGGTGGTGCGCACAAAAGTCTTGCTGGACAGGTTGGGGGCAAACCCGTCAGAGGGCTCGGACCGTTTCAAGGTAGCCATGGTTGTGAGAGTGTTCCTTGTTCCTTGACTGCGTTGTAGATGCAAGGTGAGGCTGTTGAGACGGGCGATGATGTTGGATCTTTTGAGGCGGGCCTAAAAAAATCCAGACGTTGTGCTATGCTGACGAATCAGAGCTTCTGATGCGCTGTAGCATGTACTGTGCTTATCGTTATCGGCGTATCAGCTGTAGCCTTACTAGAAATCCACTTTCGTAGAGTATAATAGTGGGGTCCAGCAGAAGGCTGCATCGGTGTATTTAAAAATCAAACGCAACGCAGCTACCTCGCATACCATTCAAACCATATCCGTGACTGCTAAATATGTACACTGCCTTGGCTACATTTGACAGACACAGTATTATGTCGTTTGAAAGCTGTGATGTTATATAAAACTGAATTAAAATTGCATGTTGCGTGTGCTAAGGTGAAGCTACCTGAACAAAAGACGAGAATGAACCAAAGAGAAGAAGAAAAAAGAAGACGAAAAAAGAAGACGAAAAAAGAAGAAGAAAAGGCGGAAGTACAGCAGGGCAGCTGGAAGGCCGGAGTTGCTATGCAGCAAAAAGACAAGACAGAGCCCGCCGTTTCGACATTGAAGCAGCAACAGACCTCACCTCCCAGTCAGCTTATGGACAAAAAAGAGGAAAGTGGCAAAAAACGGTAAAGACGGCAAAGAACCAAGCCAGACCAGACAAACGGCCATCCTATAAGCAGTAGTAGAATTGTCATAAGCCAATCAAAGAAAATCGGAAAGAGTGTAAGAGCGCAAACTAAACATCGTAGAAGAGATAGCCAACGACAGAAACGGCAGAAGCAAAAAGCGAGAATCAAGGCAAGATAAAGAAAAGATATATAGAAATTAAAAACGAAACGTAAGGAAACCTCCACCATCCCTGGATAATATCAAACCAGTATACCAAAGGAGTATATAAAAAGGACAGGATAAGCAAATACAACAATAAAGGGGATATAATAGAAAATAAAAGGCCCCCAAAATCCTAGGTCTAGGACCCTTTCCCAAGAGCAAAAGCAGAAAAGCACAAGAACAGGCATGGCTAATAAATAGTAAAAAAAGGCCAGTCAGATCAGTGCTGGAGAGCAAAAGAAAAGCCTCGCCGAAGAATGAAAACGAAATGAAGGGGAGACTTGCTATCCAGGGAAAATAAATTCCAATCCATACGGCCACAGTCCAAGCCAAAGGCGAAGCAATAGAAACAAAAACGATAACATAAACGAAGGTGCCGGATCAAACTAAGAGGGGAATATAGATGAAAAGGCCGCCCGAGTCGAGAGGAAAGAAAATAAGTCAAAACGTAGGCGAAAGCAACGAGTAGCGTAGCATGGCAACAGAGGTCCGTCAAAGAAGAAGGCGACAAAGAAAGTCACACGCAGCCGTTCTTTCGTCAAACCGTCGTGCTTCCGGTAGCCATGACAGGGCGGAAAGGCGGGGAGACGAGAGAGAAATACCAGCCAACGTCAACGGGTTGAAGTGGCAAAAGAAAAGTCGAGAATCGTGCAGAGGCGGCCGTAAAATCCATGAAAGCGCAGAATAAAAATGCACAATTGCTTGATAACACAAGAGCAGTATTAAAATGTGTTCATTCAACACCAGGGTCCTTAGCAGCGGCATCTTTACGGCTGCTGGTTAGGCCACCACTGTGATGAGTTTTGCTGCTGGCCCTGCCAGCCCTGGGTGACTGCCGGCGAGCCAGAGCCGGGCGGGTGCATATACTGCCGTGGCGTCTGCTCATACGGCAATGCAGGGCTCTGCGACGGGTAGGCCTGACTCATGCCAGGCATGCCAGAGTAGGGCAGGCTATTGGGCGGCACCTGGCTGCTGCTGCTTGAGTGACGAATCTGCGACGACGACGATGGTGGCTGGTGCGGTGGCTGGTGCTGGGGAGTGGTCGGCCCGTAGCTATACTGGGGAGCCTGCGGTGTCTGGGGCCACATCTGGTTCGACGGCGGGTAGTTGTAGTTGGGAGGCTGATGCATGCCCGACGCCCGCTGTATTGAGGAAGGCAGAGAGCTGGGCGCGTTGAGAGTCTGCGAGTACGGGGCGGCGGTCATCATCATCTGTGGGCTGTGGTGAACCATGCTGGGCTGGCTCATAGCGCCCGCTGGACCACTGGTAGATGTGCTGGCACGGCTGGACGGGATCGATTCGGACGTAGACAGCTGCTGTGGCGTCAAGCTGGCGGGCGGTGGGGGCTGCTCATGCGGGCGGCGCCAGTAGCTCTGTATGTAGTCCTGGCGCATGTCGCGCTGCTGGTTGACAGAGCGGCTAAAGTCGGCCGCATGGTGTGCCTGTTGCTGAACTTCGCCAATGGGGGATGCCTGCGAGCGATCCTGGTATGGGGGACCACTGATCTCCTGGCGCGGGCCGTTCTTGATAATGCTAGAGTAGTCGCGGCTTCTGGTGTCGCTGTAATCGGGCATCGGGGGCGGAGCTGCGCCGCTGAAAGGCTGGCCGGGAGTGTTGCTGTAGACAATTTCGGGGTGGGCCTGGCCCATCATAGGAGCAGCAGCGCTCTGGGCAGCGGCGGCGGCGGCCTCGGCGGCAGCAGCCTCACGCGCCTTTGAGCCACCGGGACGCTTCTCGCCAGCAAGGTCGGCCTCGGTGAATCCCTGCTTGCGCGCTTTGGTCTCCCAGTAATCGTCGCGCACACGGCGGCCGCCGACAATGACGCGACTGCCAAACTGACGGAACATACTGCGCGCAGTGACGATTGCAATCTGGCGCGACCGGTAGGAGAAAGGCAGTATTTCCTGGCCGACAAGGTCGTCCTTCTCGACTTGGTTGGCAATTATCTTGAAGAGCGATCTATTCTTGTTGAACAGCAGGTAGGAGTCGCGGTAGCCGAGGACGCGCGCGCATTCGGTCGCAAGCATAAACAGCTTGTCGCCGCGTTGAGGCACGAGGAACGTCCGGCAGCGGTACTCGCGGCCGCCAAGCAGATGGCCATTCTGAAGGACCTTTTTCTCGCCAGCCTCATCGATTTCGCGCGGCAGGTATTCGTCATTGCCAGGGCCAAGCTGGTCGGTAGTGTGGTCGCGCACGGTGGGGAGGGCCTTGAGGGTCGGCTTCGCAGGGGTCTTGGCGGGAGGCAGGGACTGTGCTGGCGCTGGGCCGGGGATGGGGGGCTGCTGGATGGGTGGCGCGCCGTAGCGCTGCTGCTGGCCCGATGGCGGTTGGGGAGGATGGATCGGGCTATGCGCCGGATGCGCGTGGGCATGCGGCGGAAGCGGCTGCGACGACATGCTGGGCAGCTGTGGAATTGGCGCAACGGGAGCGTGGGAAGGAGCGGCTGCAGACGAGGCGACGACAGTCGATGATGCAAGCGAAGAAACAGAAGAGACAGGCGCTGGTGGGGGGACAATGGGTGGTTGGATGGGAGTCTCGGTGATGCCTCCGGACTTTGTGGGTTTCATGGGTCGGCCGCGCTTTCTCGGCTTGTCACCTGTGAAGAGGGGGGGAGGAAAGAAAGGAGGGTCAGTTTAAGTTTAAATACGATTCAGGTATTTTAAAGGATTGAAATAATAAGGAATAAGAAATGGGCCGGGGGGGTGTCAGAGGGTGGCCTGTGAGGAGTGTAGGCTATGAGGGAGTGTTTGAGGTAGAAGGGGAATGATGGTGGAAGATGACGGGTAGGGTTGAACAGGAGACACGGGGAAACGGTTGGTAGGTGCAACAGGCGCAGGTGTAGGAGGTGCAGATAGGTGCAGGCGGGTACAAGATGGTGCAGCGGGTGCGTGGTGCAGGTGCAGGCGTAGTGCAGGAGAAGGTGCAGGCCGCTGGAACGGGGTGGGTAGCAGAAGAACGTGGTCGCGTTGTAGGTGGTTTGGCGGTTGGCGGTTGGCGGCTTGCTGGCACTGCGGCCGGGTGTCTCGCTCCTTCTCCTCTTGTCTTATCACCGGGGGACGTGTCTCGAGCGTGCTTTGGTGTTATTGCTTTTTCTGTGCTTACGCGAATAGGCAATAGCAATCAACACAGGACCCTCTGGACCCTCTCTAGACCCACTGCTTGATTGATTTGCTTTCGCCACGCGAACTAGTGTGTGTGTGGTGTCTGTAGTGCGTGTAGTGCGTGTAGTGCGTGTAGTAGTGTCGAGTACAAGACCAGATGAGAACGACGAGCCTGCTCAAAGGACCGACTGTTTGGATGTGGTGATGGACTGATAATTGATGGATTGATAGGTTGATGGGTGGGGGTGAGATGGGAGGAGAGGAGAGGCGACGTCAAGAGAAAAGGGCAAATCGGACAATATAGACGGCAAGAAAGAAGAGAGGCAAAGAGGTAAACGAAAGCTGCCGATCTCTAAGATGACAGTATCGAAAGGGAGGGGAGAGACAGAGAATCAAGACATCTAGAATCTAGAATCGGAAAGTGGACAAAACTCACTATCATCACCTGGGGTTTCTTGGAAGTCGTCGGGTGATCGGCTGCGTTTGATGCCGCGCGAAGAAGCTTTGAGATCTGAAGTGTGAGTAGACGAGCGAGAACGAAGAAGACAAGCACAGTAGGATGATATGATATGGTGATATGGTGTGCATGAGACGAGACAACGGGATAGCCGGCACAACAAGTTGCGAACAGGAGGGGCAGACCAACCAGAGGATGTGAATCAGTGGCAGGAAGGTGAGGTGATGAAGTAGAAGATGTCGAGAAGGATGTGAATGGAGGATGGAGGATGGAGGATGGAGGAGCAGAAGGAAGAGCAGCAAACAAAAGGAATTCAAAAGCAATAAGACAAAACAAGACACACAACAGACAACAGACAACAATAACAGAAATGGTCTCGATACGGATGCCCATATCCCGTCCACTATGAGACTACCAACTCGATGAGATGAGAGACGACATCAGGGATGAGGTGAGACAAGAGAAAGACTGGAGAAACGGACAAGTACAGAATAGTGCCATACTGCGGCCACAAGAAGGACGGAAAGGAGACAAAGTACAGGGAAATACGGAAAGATGTAAACTGAGAACAAGAAAAGAACAAAAAAGGACCGGACGCAAGGGATAGCAGAAGCGTGGAAAGACACTAGAATAGATCGACAAGAGGCAGAGAAGCGACGAGGGTAAATAGACGAGGAAATGGAAATAGAAACGAAATACATATGGAAAGCGTAATATCAAAATAAGATGGAAGCCGCCATATGGAATGCGGAAGAGGCTCGAGTGGATTGAGTGACGAAACGAGGCGACGTCGAAGAACTCGCTGAACTAGGACAGACTAACCACCAACACAAAGACTGGTAGAGGCCGTTGGGAGGTTGATCTCGAAGGAAAGGCCTGCAAAAGAAATATACAGAGTAGACGACAGATACATAGTAGACGGTGGACGATGAATGAGAGAATGGAGGCAAGACAGAAGAAGACACTAGGAAGATAGAACCCCGAAGGCCAACACAGACTTACCAGATGCAAGTGCAGCAGGATTGATGGTTGCACTGTCCGCGCCGGTTGGCTGTGCGGCGTACATGGGTGCGGCGAGGTCCAGGTGCGAAGCTTAAAGCAGACTTAGATGATGTAAGATGGCCGAAGGCAATATAGATATGGAGATATGTGGTGTAGATGAGACGCAGATGCGATGCGGACTACGACGTGTCGCGATGCCGTTGGGTCTGCTTGGCCTTGGTCGTTGGGGCCGTGTGGGTGCGCCTTGTGTATGCAATTGCTTGCAAGTGTGTGCAAGTGTGTGCTATGCGGATGCGCTGCGGGCAAACACCAAGGGTGCGGCGAGATGGTGTCGCGGAGGCGAAGCGCAACTGGAGCTGGGGACAAATTGTAACAAACTGTGACAAACTGTGGAAAGGAGCCAAGGTGAGGTCAGTGAAACGAGATCAAAGGTTGCCAATACAGCTCATAGACAGAGAGACTTGAGACAAATGTTTATAAGTCGCGAGTTGTTGTGCTCCATGTGGTTGGTGCACAAGCATCAAGGGGGGGTTGAAAAACAGCTTAAGAGGATGACAGATGGGAGGGTGAGGGGGAGTGGAAAAGTATTGTGGGAAGGGGAAGTGACTCTTAATCCGAGGCAGGGAGTGAGAATCAGAGATCAGAGATCAGAGATCAGAGATCAGAACAGAAAATATAAAATAGATCAAAGGCCAGAGATGAGACTGCTCCCACAATATAACAATCAGCGACGTCAAGAGGGGGGGATGTGCTATGTGCGATGGGAGGGAAAGATGTAAGCATACGGGGATGGATGGAGATGGAGTTGGAGATGGGGATGTGGAAGATGGGAGACGAAGATGTGTGGATGCTTTGCTATTATCGAGTAATAAAAAGGTAGATAAATCAGAGGTAATAAATCAACGCAACAATCAAGGGCAATAAACATATGAGATAAAATCAAACATTGATAAAACCAGATAAACCTAAAAGCAGCAATACCCGCGGAGAGCGAGCTCATATCAGAGTATCACGAGCATAAGATAATCACATAGTAGGGAACACTGCATAAAGAAATATCAAGCATCGATAAAACATGTAAAAACAAAACATAAACACGCAGATAAATAGATCAATAAAACCCCAAAACGACCAATAATCATTCATGGGTGTAATGCGCCGTAGAATGGTCGAGCCCGACAGGCTGCAGTGAGCACACAGGCAGGCAGACGAGTCGCCGACGATCGACGGGAATGGCGACGGCAGGCTGCAGGCGCAAAAGAAAGCACAAGCAAAGACTCACCAACAAGATGGGCGATGGACGACGGGCAATGGTGGATGAGCGGATATGGGTGCTGGGTGCACTAGGCACGCACACTAGACTGCGGACTACACATAACCGATGCGAGCCATGTCCGGAGGGTATGTATCTTGTCAGCCGAAATACTAATACTATGTACATAGCAGACGAGATGACCTGTGTTTCTGGCTCTACTTTATACGGTGCAGTTTATATAGGAAGCATCGTATTTGTTGGCTCTAGAAGAAATGGTCAGAATTGGAGATATGGCAAAAGATAATGAACGAGAAGAGGAGTGTCAAGAATATTGGCTGAAATTCCGCCTTTGGGCTGGGCGGGATGGGATGCTTAGGGTCAGCGGACTGCACAAGCAGATGGGGATGATAATAAAAATGCCTTCACCAGACGGGATAAACCCCCCAAAAAAGACAGATAAAACGATAAATACAACAAACACGGCGGAGTAATACTCGCACGGAAAGTGACGAAACAAGGAAAGGTCCAGCACAAACAATAGTCGAATACATAGTAATCAAATAATAAGAAACAGCCAATGGAACGATGGAACAAAACAGTTAATGAAAGAGATAAATCAATAAAAGAATAATTAAAGAAGAGTACCAATACTGCTGGATAAACCCGGTGATCAGAGAAGGACGAGGACAGAAGAGGGGGCGAGGAAAAGGAAAGAAAGGCAGAATGTGTCACGCTTGCGAGTAGATACATAACATACTCTGTAGTATGATGAGGGAACAGAGCAGCCGCTTTTAAACTTGCTGAAGATAGCGCACGATCTCGATATCAGTATTCTCTACTGGCATCGGCCGTCTTCGTCTTCTTTCTCTTATCGTCTGCATTATTTGCCGACTTTTGTCGACTTTGTTCGTCTATCAAATTATGTAGCATATAAAATACCTGCTCGCTGACTTGCTTGGTCAGATGCTCCCTGGCGCCTGTTTAGTCTGGCAACAACGGGCACTATCCTTAAACGGACAGACACGACGGCGGTAGCGCGGGAATGACGCCGGCAAGTGGCAAGAATGAGAAGATGTGTGATAACACCTGTGCTGATACACGGTACACAGTTCGGAGTAGATTTGGTGTTAGTTGACACTTGCAAACAGAGCAGTGCTACTCGGCATTGTCTCAGGCCAGCCAACACGCATCCCTGTGAACACAAGATCAAGCATACTGCTCTGTTCTGCTTCGCAAGAGGATCTTGCCACTAACCGGGCGTAATTTTATGTTCAGTAGGACGATTTGGAAAGCAACGACTCGGTTGCGACAGAGCGGGTAAACTGCACAATCACGAAAATGTAATATGTGCTAGTATGTTGTCATCGGCTCGCTTGGCTTTCGCCCTGCAAGCAAGTTGGGTTTATAATCCGTATTGATGATATTTGCTAAGTCTTTGTATATTTTAGTATTTGGACTGCGGCTATTATTGTCAGCTGTGCTTGTTCGTGATTTCTTCTCAACACGCAATAGAGTATGTACGTCACAGATGGCGCGGCGCATACAAAACGTCTAGAAGCACGGCTGCACTCCTTCTCAGGGAGGGGCCTGGTCTGGCCTGGCTGGCCATGTGTAAGAACGACAAAACGACGCCGACAGACGGGAGACGGGGCGGGTGTGCACGCGTACGGAGTACAGAATGTATCTCAAGATGCAAGATAGGTGTGTGTGGGTGTGCACATGCTCAGCGTGTGTGTGTACAGTGGTGTACAGCCCGTGGCGATCAGAGTATCCGCTCCTTGGTGTAAGTCATCGCCGCACGTCGCAATGCTATGCACTATGCACTATGCACGAGAATGTATTATCTTACCTTGCCAGTTGTGTGCGACGTAACCTCTTCCCTCAAGATCGGGTATGCAGACATTGACAGAGTAGGAAGTAGAAAATAAACCGGACTGCAGAAACCCAATATTGCACTCCGCGATCTTAGCTGGCTTGCCTTGTATGCCGCTGAAGAATTATAGAGGAACGATGGCAACAAATATGACATAAAGGTTGAAACTGGTACCAGGGCCTGAGTTGTGTTGATGCTGAACATGAGGGTTCTTGTGGACAGTATGGGCGGTGGTGCTCTAGCCTTTAGCACGCTCACGTAGATTACGGTGTGCTGTGTCAGATGCCTCCGAGGAATGGGGGGGAACTGCGGCCCTGGCATGGTGGGTGCAGAGTGCCTGGGAGGGGGTGTCAACAGCGCACAGAGCTAGAGCTATGTCATGTAGACAGCTTTCAAGAGGGTGTAGTGGGCTGGACATGAGCTTGACAGCTTGAGGTAAGAATCTTAGCTGTAGCTGACTGTTAGCTGAGGTTGTATGTTAGATGTGGGCATGCAAGTGCTACTATGTATGTACGAAACACATCACTCATGCCGCATCAACTTGAAGATGAGCGCGGGAGTGCGGAGAGAGTCCACTGGACGACAAGGGCTGCGAAGCCTGGGTACGGAACGCAGGAAATCAAAATGAGGTGGGGAGGTATGCCTTGGAACGGTGCATAAAAAGTGTTAATCAATCTCTGTACTCGGTACTATGTACACACATATGCGGCGAGACAGTGAGAGCTTTTGATAATGAGAAATCAAGTGAGCAGGCGTAACCGTGATCATAGTCTTGCGGAAACCAAAGACGCAAAATGCTGACAACTAAATATGAATAAAACTAGGAAATTAAAGGAAAGCCAACATCGCATCCAGACGGAGTATTCGAGAGTATTGATCACTTGTGAAAATACTCCGACGCATCCATACGTAGTATGATGTACGATGATTGTCGAGCAGGGGCCAGGAAACGAGATTAAGACGGCGGGGATCAAGTGAGAAAACGGAGTGCAAGACGGAGCGAGTCGATCAAGAGGGAAAATTGGGCGAGACGGAAGAGGTACTTGGCCATGGACAAAGGTACATGAGCGACACAGGTCAGCACAGACTGGCAGAGGGCAGTACCTGTAGGAGGGTGTCGAAGCACTGAGACAACATCGCAAGACCTAGCTACATAGGCCTGGCCACTGAGGGAAAGAGGAAAACGAACAGGCCTTCAGAACTCCAGCACCCTAGCCGACAGGGTTGTAAGGAGCCAAAGACGCGAGAGCAAGTAGTGGGCGGGGGGGTGTAGCCGTCATGGGAGGAATGCGTGGTAGTGGATCCACGGGAGGAGGAGACTACCATGATAATTTGTGTGCAAGCCGATGAAATATGTCCAAGAGGGTGGAGTATCGAGGTTGGAGATTGGAGGTTGGCGATAGTTTAGAAGAATGAAAACTACAATCAAGAGATGTAGAGACAATTAAAAGGAGGAGGCCATATCAGATGACATATGACTAGAATTAGTAAACGGAAGGATCAACTGTATTATGTGTGAAGTGAGCCAATATAGAAAGAGCCGACTCAATCTCAAAATCAAAGAGGAAATCGCGACTTGGAATCGAGGTACGAAGGAAGGAGCAATCAGAGCGCAAAGGATACGCGTATGTATCATGTTACTTATGCAAGAGTTTACGAGCTGCGGCGATGAGCACCCAGCGTTTAGATTGTTTAGATTACTGTGTATGTATTGAGCTGTAATGAGAGAATATACTACTACTTTGTACAGAGTTGCCACACATGGATATAGACATATATTGGACATATATAATCCGAAAGGAGATAACATTGTACATACCAGGTACGAAGTATATCGAAGGAAAGAACGAAGAACATAACATGGTAGTTAATAGGGAAAGCGAGACGGCAAACAACACATATCAAACATGAAAACGGAAAGAGCAACACGGAGACAGCGGAACGAGGCAGGCGCGAAAGAGCATGATGCCAGAGCAGATTTACGACACAAAAGAGCGTGTACCTATGAATGGCAGGTCAGTACCTGCTTCTCGGTAGCCAATACGAGGAGGGGCGGGTATGCACAGAAGGGGGAGATGTACTATGTACAGAGTAGATTTCTATGCTTATTTGACTCGGTGATATTAATACTTGTATAAAATATATATCTGCAATATTGATTATGCTTGGTGTTGGATTCTGGATCAGCGCCAGGCCGAGGGGGGTCTAGTGGCATGCTGGCTCGCTTGGCTTCTCGAGGGAAGATACGAGGATGAGGAGATATGAATAAAGAGCAAAGGTGACTCTGTATTACAGCGTGAGCATAGATCTTGATAGAGTCAAGTTGAGGGAAATGCAAGATAAAAGACGGCATCATATAATGTCTCGTGTCAAGACAAAAACTTATAGCGTGCCTTCCGAAAAGCTAGCAAAGTAAAGAAGATGTATTAACTAGGAAAGAGCGGCCAATCTAAGGACATCATATAATTGCCACTCGTCAAGGCTACAACCATGTTTCACGGAAGCATCCTGCCATCATGTAACTAGATAAGTCACAAGTACCAGTCGCATGTGTTGGAATCAACTGAGACACTACTGCACTACGACGTACGCAATGGCGGGCGAAGGCGCAGTGTCATTACTCGCGGACAAGAATAACTCATTTCAGCACAAGTAAGCATGCTTTGTAGAGAATGAAATCAGTGACATGCACAAGGACAGAAGAAGAAGTAAGACGGGGTGGGAGAGAATTAGAGAAGAGAGAGGGGAGGGAAATGGTTGACAGCAAAGAGGGCAAATACCACAGAAGAAGGCGCTGCCCGGCTATTCGATGCCGAGCTATAATTATCAAAGTATTATCGGTTATTTATGGGCTCACAAGCTACCATAGTACACAGCGCTGCACAAAAAGAGAGAGCGGTTCGCCGATGACTGTACTCTCAGAGTGAATAGAAATCTGACTGGAGGCAAATGCAGACGTAATAGGTTGTGTAGTACACCAAAATCAGTGTTGGAATAGAACTTTTAGCAAAAAGCTCCATCTTCACTGCCGGCGCACTTGTGATACGCATGGCCACACCCTCCAACCGTGGTGCCGGGGCACACGTAGCTTGGGGTTAGAAGGCAGAGTAGACTAACGAGAGGGTGGACGGAAACCAGGTTGTCGATGTCAACTTAATGCGAACAATCTTTCAACTGATGACATCCATCTTACATAGTACGTGGAAAGATGGGAGGTGTACCAGAGTAATCACTACATAGTACTCCGTTGAAAAAGCAAAGGGGCATGGGTGTCGGGAACGGTGGAGAACGGGCAAGAGGTGGTGGAGCGGACGGGAGCGAGGGGAGCTTGTTAAACTGACGAGATGCGGGCGTCGAGTGTGTCGAGTCTGTTTCGTGCGAGCTTACTGCGGATCAACCATAGAGATTGCGACGCACTGCATGCTGGAAGGATCTACGTGGGCTCGGAATTATGTACTATGTAAGATACTGTGTAGGCCCATAACCCATGTGGTATACAGGTGAGGCGTGCATCTCGCCTTTTGGAAAGGCAATATAAATACTATGTATTACTCAGTCCGAGGAGCAGGTGTGGTGGAGGGGAGGGTCGACTATCAAGAGGGATGGGATGGGTTTGAATGATCGTGGCTACCCGTGAGCGGTAAGTGCCCGAGCCAGACTGGCGGGGACTTTTTATATATCTTACATACAGAGTAGATCAAGAGAAGCATGCAACGCATGGACACACACACCTTTACAGCTTGTTAATACTATCTATGTAAAGGTGTGGTGTGTCTGTGTGTGTACATACTTTAAACAGAGTGAAAGGACGGGGTAATGCAGGATGAGGCCCAGGCATCGCAGCTGTAATATTGGGCGAGCAGTATGTCTGATAGTGAGAATGTCTTAGCGGGCATGTCTAGACTCTGCAGAATTATGTATCTTAGATGCAGGAGACACCGAGTCTCTGAGTCCTAAGTCTTGCGTCCTTGTGTATGCCGGGACCGCCACAGAACGTGGCCAAACAATAGCGCCGTAAGCGAGTTGACGGACTAGACTTTTTAAAGGGCAAATAAAGTAAAAAGAAAGAATATAAAAGCAAAGAAAAAAAAGAAAGAAAAAAGCATCACAAAAAGAAACGAGAGGGAGAACAGGGTCTGCAAGAGAAAGTACAGTGAAAAGAAAATCAGACTCGACACTCGACTCTCGACAGGGTCAGCCATCGAGAATAAGCATGACCAGCACAAACTGGGAAAGATCAGCAGTGCATCCGAGACAGCTTGACTAAAGACTAGTGAACAGTTGGGTCAAACCCCGAGATCGTTTCTTTGCACACTCCAACTACGTATTGATACAGAGGTCAACGTTTATGTATTCCTAGACGCAAGGGATAACAGTGGACGTAATCCAAGTCTAGGCCTGGAAACTGCACAAATACAAGTGAGACATTTCTATGATCCCTGTCTTGTGGCGGATTAAAACCATAATGGCTAGCCTTTAAAGCCGTGCACAAGGCTTCTTCTCTTCTCGGAAGACAATAGGAAAGACGCCGCAAGCTGTGGTATGTGCTGTGAGCTGTGGCAGTAAGAAGTACATGTATGGGGGACTGTTACACGAAAGTCGTGTCCACTCGCAAGTGATGCCGGAGTAGTACCATTGAATAGTCTGTAAAACAGACATGAAAGATTTAACTTATGAAATAGAGAATAAAAGAATAAAACAAACAGAGCGGAGGATATTCTCAATACGGCAAGGCATTGCCGACAGCTGAAAGAATGCACCGCTCCAAGACAAGACCTGTGCTATGAATGTAGTACATAGATATAGAACATGCTTATTCTTCAACCAACGGTCTCGAAAAATGAAGATGGGATAGGAAGTAGTTGAGAAGATAAATGAAGAAATCATGAAGATAAAACCAAGGTAAAGAAGGAAGAAAAAGAAAGAAAAAGATAAGAAAAAGAAAGAATAGTAGGCGAAAGAAATAATAAATCAAAAGGAAATGGCGGGAAGAAGAACAAACAAAACCGAAACAAGACATACATAATATTGGACAGAGCCTCAGTCAGCCATGGCTGCAGCGAGTTTATGAAGAGACGATAACAATTATCACAGTCTACATAGTAGACTGCCAGTACATTGTGGTTATCAGAGAGCCCGATGATACTGTCTGCGGTGCCGTCAAGTAGAATACGAAACAGCCCGAGAGTCTCCGTTATGGCCCGTAGTGATCCGCAGGTAGATCATCCGAGACAGTCAGAGGAGGAGTGGTATTTAAATCGAGGGTCACAAGAAGAGTAAGAGGAATATACGCAGTAATACGTAGCAGGGTGGCTGGTCGGATGGCAGTAGCCTGAGATAGACAAGACAACAGATGGAAGAAGTAAAAGTAGGAGTGGAAGTAAAAATCAAAGAAAATGTCAGCATTTCATGCCTGAAATCTAAGAAATGATAATCACTCCAAAAAAATAACGCGAGACAATTTCAAGCTGACAAACGCAAGGTATGATTCGGAAGAGCACAGAGCACAGAATACTACATAGTGATACTACGACGCAACTATTGGATGTAATCTAGAACCACAATATACAATAAATAGAGAAAAAAGTAATAGAAACGAGAATACTATGCAAGTAGGATATTGATAGTCCGAATAGTATCACAGGATAGACGACTGTGGCCACTGATTTAGGGTCGATCAAGGCAAATATGATAGTCCAAGGAACTACTCTCGGGATGATCATGGCAATCAAGGGTTTCTTTTATTTGACCAAGTCACCAAAAACATAAGAATGAAAGTGTAAAGGAAAGACGAAAACGAAACGAAATGGCGCTGATCAGGGCCACCTAGAACGGAAGACGAGGATGTGCTGCTCTACGAAAACCGTAGCGAACGACAGCCTGGTGCAAATGGCATTTCTGCGAGTGTGAGAGCCACAGAGTAAAAACATGCTCTAATTTCAGGCTGCTCGTATTACCATAACACAGCGAATGTCCGTGCGGGCATATACCATAAAAGTGTACAAGCAACCATGCAGCTGGTGAGACTGAGGATAATATCTCACAGACGTATCTCGGCCTCGGGATGTGATATTGGAGATGTGATAAAGGCATGGGGGCGGAGAGACAGAGATCAAGGGTTGTGCACTGTACACTGTACATTGCAATGGGTGCAGTTATGAACACATAATAAGAATCGCAACGTGTCACAATCTGCAATCATAATCGAAGAACAAGCCGAAACCAGTCAGCAAAAGTGCACTTCTCACAGCTCCCGTGACGACATGGCAAGATACATCCACACCGAGTTACCAACAGCCATGCACGCTATAAGTGTAGCTGCAGATGTACATGGTTATTATCTTACCAAGACGGACTTATACCGATAGTAAATAAATGACACTTGACCTAGTCTCGATATCTTGTGCTTCTGGGAGCGCATCGAGGCCACGGATGACCACAGCAAGAGTACCGATGTCGAATAGACATGTACCAAGAACAATACAGCGACAAACACAGCGACGGGCAGAAGAGGCAGAAGAGACAGAAGAGAGCAGGCTGGTGACGGCTCTCAACGGCATTGGCATACTTGCTAGATGCTGCCGGACCAGAACGCCCGACGCATGCCGCTCACGGAGCTCGACAGCCACGGCCTCGTACTGGATATACACCAATGCTCGGATATAAAAAGTACATCATGGTCTCTTGATGGTATTGAAACGGTCTTTCAGTCTTTCGGTCTTTCATAGTCTTTCTTGTCTATTTGCCCGGTCCTTTCCATGGCCACAGTCCTTCTCCTCGCAAGGCTGTTAATAACCACGACGAATAGTGACAAGGCATGCGCTTGCACCGGACTTTTGAGTGAATCAGGATAAAACAATACAACTTAACACAACACAAAACGAAACAAGACCAAACAACAAAACAATAGTGCCGGCCTTGGCACGTCGAGCCAATTCATGCCAGGCCGAGGGTGCACATGGCGACTCTAGATGCAAGGTACTTTTGGTACAACGTGATCATGAGGTTGTAGTGGTGGACACCAACTGATGGGGGGGGGCCTAGGCTGTCATGGATGCGGCGAGGCTATCTCACTGTCGAGAATGCATGACAGGCTGTTGCATTGTATCAGAGAGCTTCAAGCTGGCGAGTTATCGGGAGGCGGGATGTCCGAGTTGTCACTGTTTGTCCGGCAGTCTCTTTCGGCATGGTGAAACAAAAGCCGCTTGCTGCTACTTGGCTGTGGCGAATCCGTGACGACACATCGAAAATATGCAGACAAGAGAACCAAAACGATCGGAGCAAAACAAATGCAATGGATTGGCTGGTGAAATATCAAAGATCGTGAGTGCAGTGTATATAGCAGCATGGTGCAAATAGCAATCACACGCATGTATCCGCTAGTTGCACTGTAACTACTCGCTGCCGTCGCTGTCCAGAGCCTCGTCGTCTTCTGGCACATCGTCGCGCTCTGCGGCGTTGTCGTTCTCTTCCTCTTCCTCCTCCTCCTCCTCCTCCTCCTCCTCCTCCTCGTCATCCTCCTCTTCTTCTTCGTCGTTCTCCTCTTCCTCCTCTTCTTGCTCCTCCTCTTGCTCCTCCATCTCAGCTTCTTCGTCCTCGGCTGCTGCACTCTGGCCTACCGCCTTGCCGCCGGGTGTCCGCTTGGCCTTTTTGGCTTGTGGTGGCGCATCCCGTGCGGTCGCTGCTGCCTCGGCCTGTGCTTCCCCTGCATCATGCTCTTCCTTGTCGGCCTCGGCCTCCTCGTCCTGGCCGTCCGGTCCCTTCTTCGCCGCCGCCACCCGCTTCCGGTAGTCGGTCCGTTTCGATGTCTGTATCTGGTTGAATTCTGTTTGTTAGCATTTCTTGTACAATGTAAGAGTCTAAAAGTGGCCGTGGACGTAGACGTAGACATACTGGCAAACTCGGCCTCAAGCTGCTCCTTCAGAAACCCAAACTCGATGTCGTCCAGCGCCGCAAACACGTCCGCCGGCATGATCGTCTTCTTGCCCGCGTTCGTTGTCAGCGTGTTGGCCGCATTAGCCAGGTGGCTGATGAACACGGTGGCGCTCCGGGTCATGGCGGTGATAGCGCTGCCCTGGAGCTGTGTCGTCGGCGGCAGCACGCCCTTGGTCAGCCGCGTCACAATCGAGCGCGGCATGTTGAGGTCTTCAATGGTGACTGCATCGTTGTGCTGGCTCTTGGATTTGGCGTCCTTGTCCTTTGCCGGCGTAGGTTGTGCATTTGCGTCTGTAGATGTTGCTGTTTCGTCTGCTGCTCCGTCTGCTGCTGCTGCTGTCTCTGGCGCCTGCGACTTGTCTGCTGCTGCATCTGCCGTTGACGGCCGCACTTCTGTTGTTTCTGTCACTGCGGCGGCAGCTTCGGAGCTTGCGGCGGCATTGCTCTTGCGCGAGGCTGCGTCGCTTTTCCGGGGCGGCATTGGGAGCTGGAAGGGGGGTTGCTAGCTCGAGGAGGAGTCGAGATGAGGTGGTTGAGATTCGAGGATTCGTGACAGATGTTTTTAAAGTTCCGACATGCCAAATACTATTAAAAAGTGCGGAATAGACAATCTAAACAAAGGCCCAATTGCGTTGTGTATTGCAAACATCTGCAGCTATTGAGACTGGAGATTGAGGGCCATCGAAAGGGAGCAAAGGTTCACAGTAAAAGTGGGTCATCACCGAGTCGCGTCGAGGTCGCGTAAAGCGGTTCTCATCGCAGCCTTGTCAGTGTGGTGATTTGAGTGTTTGACCATGGTGATGTATTCATGGCGAGTTTTTATGGCGCATTATATGACGCATGCGATTGCTACAGATCCAGAATCAAGTACATTCTATTGAAAATCGTTGTTGCAGTGTTCCAATCGAGCTATAGTTAAATGCATGGTTCGTGATACGCCCAGTGGATTGATTGACTACGCGACAAGACATCATCGACGCCAACATGCACAGCGCAGAAGTAGACAGAGTCTAGTACGGCTTCACAGTCTGATAGATTAGGAACACTGGGAGTATAGCTGCGGTACAGCGCGTTGACACTTAGTGCTATCTCAGCCGCTCTACAAAAGGTAAGACGCCTCGAAGTTGTAATCCGTATGATCTTGTCCCCTACAAGTCTGGCTATTTATATAAGAGATGCAATTTTTGGTGCTAGAGTTGTCACAAAGCGAACACAAGGCCCCAACATGAGCTGCGCGAGATAAACAGCAGCTCGACGAGAGTGTTGCGTCGAGCATGCAGCACAAGCAGCAGAGGCTGACTGCATATCACATATCACACCAGCGCTCGCCTAACCCTCAACCGATAGTAGCCGTGGCTATTGGCTATCAAAACGGAGCAAACGGTGGCCGTCTGTCGAGTATACAAAGTGCACTTTGAGCCGGCTGTCCGAAATGGAATGTCTCATCGAGCTGTCGCGTTGTCGTCGGTTGGGCATCAACCATCACGAGGGCACTTTCACCTGCAACCTCTGCAGCCTCTGCAGCCTCTGCATATCTCACATCTGCATTAGTTTCAGTGCTCAAATAGACTTCTACAATGCATATATTATGCTGCTGCGCTGCCTGTGGCACTCACCGGAAGCCATCCGTGGGCACGCTGTCGTGCGACTGCAGGGATGCATTTAAGGCATAGGCAAGGTAGACAAGGTAGACAAGGCATGGATGAGAGCATAAACTGCAGCATAAAGGACTACGTCGACAAGGCATCCTTGGCTATAATCTTCACCGAGTATGCAGCGTATCGTGATGTCACCTAGCTTTCTCGTCAACGGCATCCAACTTTTGGTTATTGATTATTGATCATGCACAAGTCTATGCCAAGTCTATCGTGCCAATCAACGTCTATTCGTACATGCCCGTGGAGTTATTTACATAAACATAAACATATCAACTACTTTGGCGGCTCGGTCACGCTCTTCCGGTCCAGCAGCAGCTTCCATGCACTCCGCGGAGGCCGGCCCTCGGCTGCTGCCAGCGTCGCCTCCAGCTTCTGCAGGTGCAGCCAGTCGCCAAATGCTGCGCCCACGGCCATGCCCACAAAGTGCGTCACCACGTCAATCGACTGCTTCTCGGCCCGCAGCGTCAGCAGGTTCAGTCCCAGCATCAGGCCGATAAAGCCCAGGCCCTGTATGCCGTTGTACGGGTCCGGCGGCATGTTGAGGATTTTGAAGCCCTCAAACTTGTGCAGCATAAAGTACGCCGTCGCGATGCCGTAGATGGCACCCGACGCACCCAGCGTCGTCAGGTGCAGGTTGTTGCGCAGCACAATATTGGTCATACTGGCCAAGAAGGCAAGCAGGCCTGACGCAAAGTAGACTTCAAGAAATGCCGTGCGCCCAATGTCGTCGTGCAAGCGCATGCCAATGAACCACAGGAACGCCGAGTTGGCCAGCAGATGGCCGGCGTTTTGTTGTGAGAACATGGCGCCCAGCAGACTCAGCGGGCGCGGCGTGGCCGGCACCAGGATCATGTAGCGGTTCATCAGGCGCCACAGCGGCGGGATGCGCCACAAGACAAACACGGCCACATTAGCAGCAACCAGCGAGCCGACCGTCACCGCGGAGGGCGACAGCGTCGACCAGAAGCTGGCGCCATCTAGCGTCAGAGCCGGCTGTATTTGTTGGCTCTCGGACGGGCTGTAAAAGTCCATGGCGACGGCACCGCCGCCGACCAGCGCAAGCACCAGCGCATACGACGGCCACAGCCGCTGCCACCGCGTCATGTCGGGCGGGGCGTCTAGGTGTGATGTCGCCTCCTCGGCGTACTTGACGAGACTCGGGCTCAGCGGCCGCGGCTCGCGCACCGGCTCCAGCCGTGTCTGGCCGTCCGGCAGCATCACCTGCCGTGTCTTGACGCCCATCTCGGCCCACTCCTTTTCTTGTGCAGCCCGCCGGGCTGCCTCCTCGGCGGCGCGCTGCTGCTCCTTGATCTCGTTCTTGATGCGGTTGCGTGCGCGGATCCGGTCAAACGCTCCCTGGCCGTAGACGTCGTCCGGTGGCGCCTCTTTCTTAAACAGCCGGGCCTTCCACTTGTCTGATGATGTAATGGCTGTCGTTGTCCCTGTCTTTGTAGACTCTGCCTCTTTCTCGTTCTGGTCTTGCTCCGTCTCTTCGACTTGCCCTGCCTTCTCTGCCTCCTCTACCTCCTCGACGGGGTACTCTGCCTCGAGAGCCGCCAGCTCATCTTCAGCCCGCAGTCCAGCATTCACCACCTCGTCCACGGGCGCCATCTTGCGCAGGTACGCAAGCGCCGTCTCAATCTCGGCCTGTGGGTACCGCACCGTGTTAACCCGTAGCGCCGGGTCCGGGTCGTCGAGTGTGCCGGCCACACGGCGGCCGTGCAGGATGCGCAGCAACCGGTTAGCTGCGACCATGCTCATGCCGCGTCCAAACACCTTGGCCACTTCCTCCGGCAGCAGGTCGCCGTCGAAGCTGTCATTCTTGCGGCCCGACCGGAACGGCAGGCCCTCAGCATCGTCGTAGTCTTGTGGCAGGTCGAGGTAGCTGGTAATTACGGGCGTTGACGAGAAAATGGTGCGCCTTTGCATGTAGAGAGGTAGTGGCCGCGATAGTGGTTTTGGGAGTGCTCTGTGTGTGAATGTAGATGTGAGGGTGGATGTAGAGGTCGCAAAGCTAGGCGCCGCAGCCACATAGTAGGAAGCAAACCGTATAGAGCGCACTGCTGCTCTCCGAAGCGTCGTCGTCGTCGTCGTCGCCGCCGCCGATGCTGCTGCTGCCGTCGGCCTAAGGGCACAACGGAGCCCGCCGCAAAGGGCCATTGTAGTAGGTATCTGTTCGAGTATATAGAGGTTATAAAAACAGCATGACTAAATACTGCTCTGTGCCGTGGTTGTGGTACTCGTCGTGTAGTATGTCGTCGCCGTGATCTGCCGCCGTCGTGAGCTCAAATCTGTTGATATAAACTTTTTTTCAATCGGCCGACTCTATAGTGGATGGCGCTATCCATTAGCTGCCGCAGGGGTGCCACAGCCACTGTAAGTCCGCCTGGAGGGGTCGGCATTTCGATTTTCCGACACTGCCGATGCCGATTTACAGGGACTTTAATGCGATAAAGCGCCTGGAGCTACCCCACTAGATGATGTAGCTCTTGATTATGTAATATACGTCGCGACTGCCTGACTTCACCTCGCGACGTCACGTTCGTTCTACCTAGATACTGCACCTACAACTACCACTTCTACTGCAAACACCTCGAATATCGCCATGTCTACTGACGCCCTTACCATCACCCCTGGCCAGTTTGCTGAGGCCATCAAAGAACTGTCGGCGTCCACCCTCCACCTCAAGGTGCTCGAGATCCGCAACGACATCACCCACCTCGACTACTCCAACGAACAGCTGCTACCCTATGCAAAGGGCACCGCAGCCGTCATTGGCACAGATTCGCAGTCGCAAGGTAGTGCTAGCACGCCCGACCAAGACTGTATCGATGCAATCAAGGAGAACATGGTGGTCATTGAGCGCAAGGTGGAGCAGCTCAAGCTCGTGCGCGCCGAGGTTGAAAACCGCGGTCTCAGCTGGAGCGAGTTCCAGAGCAAAGAGGACCTGGAACGGCAGGACGCAGATGCCGCGCAGAGAGCAGCACACACCGAGGCAACACTAGCAGCAGCGACAGCGGCGGCTGCCGCAGCACCTACCTCTACTGCTGCAGCGAGCAATCCCTGGACAGACGGCACGTTCCAGACGGGCACGATCCGCAATGGCGAGCTGGAGATGGACTCTGTTGCAGGACAGTCGTTCTCAAACGGCACGACAAATGGAGCGGCAAACGGTGCAGCCGGCGGCAGTTTGTCGGATGATGAACTGCGGCGGGCATTGGAGCTGCGACTCAACGGGTCGGCAAACGGACAGAGCAACGGCGACGACGAGGATGGAGGACTGCACTTGTGAAGTGTTTGAGATTGAAGCTGTCTTTGGGAGGATATGGGAACGAGAACTGAGAGAAGAGAATGGAGAAGTTATGAATACTCTTACTCCACTTGATACTGGTCGCTTACTGTCATCCTTTTGTCCGGTCAAGGAGGGCATGCAGTTATACTTTGGCAGTGCCTGACTCCTGATGAGGCCGGCCGGTCTGGTGCTGTGCTGCTTTGGGCTCCTTGTACGAGCAAGTCTATATGAGTGCTGGCTCGTCATCAGAGCAAACGCGCGCCGAAACAAGGGGGGTCCCTACGCAAACTGCAGGCGAGCCTGAGGCGATGTTCTTACTCGGCAGGTAGCCATCATGGGACCGACTCGTGTCAGCCAGCCTAGTTTGTTATAGGCTGTATACTAGCCTAGAGGTATCTCTTCCACTGCCGCTCAGTATGTCTAGAGTTTCTGGAAGCCCGAGCTAAGGTTGAGTGAGCCATGAAATGGACAGTTCACGGGCTGTTCTGGCCGACGATCCATAGCACAGTAATACAGATACGAGAAGATTCCAGTCATACGGGTCTCTGTCCTCACTTCTTACATTGAGATTCATGGATTATTAGACTTTACACTGTTCTTGGTGCCGTAAAGTCGGCGCGAGCTCCCATGTAAAAGGTTCCAACATGAAATGTCCTCGTCCGTTATCAAGATGTGCTGTTCGCAATAGATCGACAACATTTTGGTATGTCCCTCCCACAGACTTCCAATAGTAGAATGAAGCAATGTCGTTCATTATCAAATCTTATCAAACGCTATCAAACTGTCCAAACGCCGTGCTGTGTGTCCGCTAATAATCATTCCTGGCGTTTTATACAGACCGGGATTCCTTCTCTTTCTATTCCCTGTCCTTCAGCCTCCCTACTCGTCCTTGTACTCGGGGTAAACCGGTGAGCCTGGCGACGGCTCAATGCCCAAGATCCTCCGCACAGTCGTGCGCACGCGCTCGTCATACTCGGCTCTCCGCTCGCGCCACATGCGCGCGGCCTCCACATTGGCCGGGCTCTCGTCGTTGGGCTCGGCCAGCATGCTCATGACGCTGATCAAGATCTTCTCGACGCTCTGGATGGGCGACCAGCGCTCCGAGGCCTTTTCGTAGTGGTTGGGGTCCTCGCCGGGCGGGTGCAGAATGGAGATGCACACCTTGCCGTTTTCATAGACGTTGGGGTGCCACACTTCATTGCCGACGAAGCGCATCTGGGGCGGTGCCAGGGGGTAGTCCCGGGGAAAGCGGAGCTCAGCAGTGTAGACGCCGCCTTCATAGGGGGTATCATCGGGGCCGGTGATGATGGCCTCCCAGAGGAACAGGTCGTCTTCGGAGATGGGCCCAGCAGCGATGCCCTCGGGCGAGCTCTTGGTAAGGGAGCGGTACTCCTGGAGGAGCCGGCGATGGGCTGTGGAAGACATTGTGTAGTTTGTAGTTTGTGGTGTGTAGTCAGTTTTACTCGGTTGTACTATGTACGGCTATGTTGGGACTTGTGTTGGGGTGAGGTTGGGGATAGCTGTTAGCACGATGTTGGAGCCCCTCTCTGAATGATAGTGTAAGGAGTATGAGTTCATGGGCACGCATTCGGTCACGTGCGTATTCGTCACTTATATATTACGTCATCCACGTAGTTGAGCTATCGTGAGAGTTATTTGTAGCTATCTTTCACTATTTCTTTGATGACTTGTTGTTATTTATACGAATTATTGTTCTGTGGTATTTCTCTGTGGTATTTCTGTCGTTTTAGTTCTATTATGAATGAATCTTACAGTCTGCTGGTAATTTTTTAAGCAATGATTGAATAAATATTGATTAGTATCAGATTATTTAATCAAAATAATAAGTAAATAAATTCCCTTGAAAATCCAGTCCACAGCAAAAACAATATTAAATCATGATGATTTATAGACGACAATTTTATTTATTAAGCATAACACAAACTGTCCTTGACCCAACGATAATACACAACGTACACCCTGTACAATCCTTTCTCTGGTATCCGTATCATCGCACCCTCGATCACCAGGACACAGACCACACAGCTACGTGGCTGCCACCTGTTTGTGCTGTGCCGTTGTCTTGTGCAGTGTGCAGTCTACGCATCTGTGTGCTGTCAGATGTGTTTGCTGTCTGAGTTGTCATGGTTTACTTTTTGTCCTCGTTGTTGTCCGTCACACATCATCGACGCATCATCGACTCCGGGCGCACACATCATTTCCGTTAATCTATCTCTACACATGTATGCCTGTGCCTGTGACTGCCTGTATGTTCGTGTTCTACCATTCATCTATCTGATACACGCATAGCACGGTGTACGTCTGTTCGCAGAACCTCCTCCACTAGAGTCCGCAGTCCAGCAGAAACGACCACCAGATCAGCCGGTACTTTATCTGATCCTTTGCTCTTTGGACCTCTTTTGATGAGTCCCTGCATACTATGTACAAGGTTAACGTACGGTATCTACATCAGCATCATAATAGTATGTACAGAGCACGAACTCGAGCTGAGTAAATGGTGCGTGCTGTCCGACATTGACCGCTGTGCCTGCGCATGTGCTCTTGGACAGGCTGATGTGAGAGGACTGAGAACGAGTGTGCCTGAGTGCCTGCATGTGCGTGGTGTGCCTGAATTGACGTGTTGGCCCAATGAGCTGTCGGGGGAGGACAAGTACTTTGAAGAAGAAAATAAAAAAGCGTCAAAGATACAAAGAAGGACTCAATCGATGTACTACGTATTTACAGCACATCTACTTAGTACGCTGTAATACACCGTACACACTAGGCGCTAGTCGAAACGCGTTTCAGATGCTAGGGGCTCCTCTTAAAGCCATATACGGCCTGGCATTGGCTGGCTGGGATGGACTGGCGGCCAAGACGTCAAGACTGACCAACGACAGTTGAGAAGAGAGCTTTAGATGCCCCGTTGCATGCCAGGGCAGGGATGGGCCGCCCCTGTCAAGGAGGTGCTTTGCTTGGAGCCCATCTGAAGGACGCCATGTCACTCTGCTCCTGATATAGGTGGCAGGGTACCTATGGGTACTCTAAGGCTCCCCTTTTTACACTATGTATTACTACATAGTAGTATGTACAGTTGGCTTTCTTCCTGCTGCTCTTCTCTGGTATCCCTCCGACGGATCACTCTCACCTTACCCTCTCCTCTTGTCGAGTTTGTCAAGATACTTTGCTACTTGTACCCGTCTTCGTCATTAAGCTTGATCGAAGCCTGATGATTCCAATAAGGTTAAGTTCATCTGAAGATAAAGACGGCCGTCTGGTCTGGTCTTGCCTCGAGCCTAATCGACGGATCAGGTCTTCAACGAGTGGCCTGCATGATGTCTGCGATATGTGAGATACGCAGTAGAAAGGAGAAAGGGATGATAGCAGGACAGCTGACTCGCCCTTGCTATTCCCTCGCTCTGAGCCAGTTCGACTTTTGCTTCCCCTGCCGTTTACATAAGATACATACATAGTAGTACTATCTTCCACTTCTCTTCCACTTCTCTTCCACTTCTCTTCCACTTTTACGGGATCTCTTTCCAGCCCCCTTGTTGTTGAACAAACAGACTAAATACTACAAGGTTCCATGACTGGGGACTATTACTGGGTACATACCTGTAATACAGACTGTAAAATACTGGGATCTGTTTCACCTGGGGCAATATGGAAGGAGGACACGCCTTGGAAGTGGAAGAGAGCGAATCAGCAGAACCAAGGTCAGGAAATGAAGAGAGACAAAAAGTACGGTCCGTGGAGGCAGATCACAGCAGAGGGGAGATTGGACGACGCTGTGCGATGTGTTACAGGGTAGAGGAGTGTATCGTAGCTGGAAGTGTACAGCGTATGCTGGAGTTTGCGAAGAACGACGAAACCGGAGGCCAGTTATTACAATAAAACTATAATGATAAAATCAACAAAAATGTAATGCTCACAGCACAGCGACAGGAAAACTATTGTGCAGACTACGGAGTACATCGTAAAGGCAGAAGATGCAGAACAGCAAAGAGAAACAATCTGTTGTTTCTCATCGGGGCTGAATACTTGGCAGACCCAGCGCGCATACAAGAGGAAAAAGGAAAACGAAAAAGAAGAAAAGGCAAAGATCTCCATTTCTTGAAAATGCCTGTGCCTCTTGTGCCTCTTCATGTTCGTACCTGGCATAATACCCTACTTTGTACTCTGTCGGTCTGACTATGACGCCCTGCTCTGCCCCTCTTCTCCGGCCAGGAATGCTTTTTAATGGAAGAACCAAGACGTATCAATGAACGTAACTAAATGGTCGTGTATTCTGTAAATGTACATAGCTTATTACTATGGGCATTTCATCAAGGAAAATACTACATAGTATGTACTATGGCAGAGACAATGCTGAATTGTAATATCCTTTCACTGCAATGATTTTTATAGTCATATGTAGATCGCAGGCGAATGTCGGAGGCATGAAGAATTACAAGCCCTGGAGCGACCGACTTGCAAGTCTTTGCTCTGTATCACAGAGAAACCCCTCGCAACTCGCAAGGGGCAGAGTCGGGAATGCAAAAGAAACCGGGTAAAGTGGCAGAGGCACGCGAAAGAACACGGCGCGTCTCATCGAGAGACATACATACGCATGGACACTCAACTTCAATATGTATCTTTCAAACTCTCAAAGATCAAACGATCTGAACCGATCCGAATCTAAGCATAGACCTACAATACGACATCTTCCCCGGATCGGTTTGATATCTGACAATTGCAACCTCGCTGGCGTTGAGTGCCTCGCATCTGCTGCATAAATCGGAGCGTTAAAATAGGGAGATATAAACTAGAAGATAGAGGAAGAGAAAGTAATTGAAAAAAAAAGAAAACTATTAAAAATACCAACACATGCATTAGCCACCAAGAGGCTGAGTTGCTCTGCTTTGCCTCTGCTTTGCTCAAGAGTACCCCTGTCACATTGACACTCGATACACTTACACGCCCCTTGGACCCCCCCCCTCTCGTGCTCTCGTTTGCCCCCCCTCGCGCCCCTGGACAATCCTTAATATCTCTTCTTTTTCTGTCTCTTTACTTTTTTTACGGCGCTTCCATACCAAATTCACTCTGTATTGCATCTTAACTACTGTATGCTCGTGATGATAAAATAGTATGTATAACCGTAGACTGGGTTTGCCTCTGGCCTGTGATGCTCTGTTGCCCCTGTCGGGCCCCGACTGTCTGTGCCCTCTGCTCGTAATTCGTCTGCATATCCCAAGATATTACTCCGTAGTATTCCATCCGCCGCCCAGGATCGTGACTCTCTTGCTCAGACTTCTTCCTCTTCTTCTCCCCCCTTTTGTCCTTTTGTCTTGGCTCTCCTTCTCTCGTTTCTCTATTCTTTCCCTCTGCTTTTTTGTCTCTCTTTACTACTCACTCTTTTACTCTTCTACTCCTGCTTTGCCTCTCTTCTCCTCTTTTTCCCCCCTTCCTCTCCTCTTTTTTTGTCTCTTTCTTTCCTTCTCTCCCGTCTCTCTACCCTTTTTTCTCTACACACTCGTCGTTCATACTGTCTTGCTCGGTCATCGACAGCCACTCTCTTTTCTTTCTCTTCGTTTGAAAACGTCGCCGCTCTTTGCTTTCACTCCTTTCTGTCGACCGCCGCAACCTGCCACTTTTGCTACCCTCTCGTACTATATACAACCTACTCAGTCTCTTGACTTGATACTCGCCTCTTCAACCTCATCTGATCTCGCCTCTTGTACTGTGTACATCAAGTGTTGATCACTTGCGAGCTCACGATATAAACAATTCCACTTGCCTCATCCACTTCGTATACACCTACGTCTACAACGCAATGAAGTTCTCTATCCTCCTCTGGGCTACGCCCGCCCTCGCCTTCTGGCGCATGGAGTGCCGTGGCGTCGTCGGCGACTACCGCATCGATCCCCTCATGTCCCCCGGCGAGGCTGCCCAGCACCTTCACGCCATCCTGGGCTCGGGTGGCTTCTCCGCCAGCGCTTCCAACGAGGATATCATGGCCAGCGACTGCACATCGTGCCTCGTTACCCAGGACAAGTCGTCCTACTGGCACCCGGCCCTGTACTTCCACGACACTGACACCGACACCTACGAGCTTGTCGGACAGGACGGTGGCACCCTCGCCTACTACCTGCTCAACAGCAACGGCGACAAGATCAGCTCCTTCCCTGCTGGCTTCCGCATGATCGCTGGTGACGCTACCCGCCGCACCTACACTGCCGGCAACTTCATGATGGTCGACCCGCCCAAGTCGCTCTGGGGCCTCCTCAACCAGACCACCCAGGACGCCCTCGCCCAGCGCGCCCTCGGCTTCAACTGCCTCGACTACTCCAAGTCGCCCGAGGGCTCGCTGCAGCGCCACTTCATGCCCGACAAGGCCTTCCTCGACGCCAACTGCCCCGACGGCATCCGCTTCGAGCTCATGTTCCCCCAGTGCTGGGACGGCACCAGTGTCGACTCCGATAACCACAAGGACCACGTTGCCTACCCCAGCCTTGTCATGGAGGGCGACTGCCCCGACACCCACCCCACCCGCACCCCGGGCCTGTTCTACGAGACCATCTGGTCCACCAGCGCCTTCTCGTCCCGCAACGGCGAGTTTGTCATCTCCAACGGTGACCGCCAGGGCTTCTCGTACCACGGCGATTTTATGATGGGCTGGGACGAGGATCTGCTGCAGTCCGCTGTCGACCAGTGCACCAACGAGTCCGGCCTCATCTCCGACTGCCCCGTCTTTGATATCCAGAGCCTTGCCGATGCCCAGAGCTGCACCATGGAGGCCCCCGCCGTCGTCGCTAGCGACAATGTCGGCTCCGATTCGTCGTCTCCCGCCTCCACCCTGCCCGGCGACCAGGCCCTGTTTGGTGACCTGATCGACGGCACCATGCAGCTCATCTACAACCCGCTGCAGGATACTACCATTGCCGTTACCAACACCGGCGGTGCCGCTGCCACTACTGCTGTCGCCTCCGCCACCACCCCGTCGTCGGTGGCTGCCGTCACCACCTCATCGGCTGCTACTTCGTCGTCGGCTGCTGCCGCGTCCTCCTCCGACTCGGGCGCGTTCCACGCCGCTGCCGTCAATGTCAACTCGCTCGCTTTCAGCTCGTCGGCCCCTGCCACGACCTCGTCCAGCTTCACCACCTCGTCGTCGTCTAGCGACGTCACTTCCACGCTCGTGTCGTCCACCACCGTCCAGGCCACTACCACGGTGACCTCGACCACCCCCACGACGACCAACACGCGCATCTTCAGCACGCAGTACCTCACCAGCGACGGTGTCGTCAACGAGATCCTGTGGGAGCAGACCACCCAGTACGTCACTGTCGAGCCGTCCACTGAGTGGACGACGACGACGGTCACGGCCGACAGCAATGCAGCGCGCCGCCGCCACCAGGGCCACATGCGCCGCCACCAGCAGCGCAGACAGCAGTAGACTGTCTGATCTATCTGATCCATCTGATCTATCTGATCTAGTCTTCCCCGTGGGCACGCCTTTTTTTTCTTTGTTGATACTTTCTTCTCTTCTTGACTCTCGTTGAATCTTCCGATTCCCCTTTTCTCTTTGATTTTCTCATTTGTCTTCTCTTTTGTTTTCTACTAGCTCATGGAATGAACTACTACCTCCTTAAGAGTCCACTGTCCTGTGTCTGTACTGTGATCTTGACTCTCGACTCTCTTCATCCTTGTTGTCTTGTCTTGTTTTATTTTGTTTTGTCTTTCGTGATGGCATCGGGGGCGTTGCGGTTTGATACCATATACCTTTTGAATATATTGCTTCGTTGAATCTGATAAAAAGCAAAATATGAGTTTCGGCAATTGTTATGAAATGTAACGAATAGCGCTTGCTTAAAAAGATGACAATGTGCAAAAATGTGTAGAGATGCAGTAAAATACTTGCGACTATAATTGAAAAAGGTACGATGACTAAGCGCGCGACTTACATCCCAAAATAGCAAGTGCATCAACATTGGCGTCATGAGACACATCGCGGCCCGCGAGGCCGTCCAAGCGGAACAATGACGAGAAGATCGTGTACAAGATGCAAAAAGCACAAAGAGAGAACACGCAAAAGAAGGAAAGAACAAAACTGCAGAACAAAACTGCAGTTCAAGTAACAAGGGAGGGAGCGAGAAATTAGGGTTCTTGAGGGTCTGTCGTCGACTGGAATGTGGTCAAGCACCCTCGTCGTCGACACGGCTCGCCGGAGGCCCACCATCATGAAATAACTGGGTGATGAAGCGACTGCAAAGACATTCGGAGTGAGTGGGATCATGTAGACAATCTCATTATTGTAATTACTGCACGAGCTCACTGACGCTGGTGGTAGCTGGTGGTGGCGGCGCTGAGGAATGTCGTGATGCATTGTCCACAACAACACATTCCAGCCCTGTTGAAAATGATGAGGGCAAATTGTGTCAGCAGAGAGGCAAACCAGACTAGTTCTTGCGATAGACCCAGGCTTGTTTACATGGTCTATTGTCGTGGTCGCTGTCGTCGTGGTCGTCGTCGTCTAGCCTCGATCTCCCGGCCTCCCTCCCCTACCCTTCTACCTTCTACCCTCTAGACTCATATCATCTCCATTCTTGCCGCTCCCATCTTTTGTGACTTCTGATCTCTTTCTCCTCTTTTCTCTCTCTCTCTCTCTCTTCTTCCTTTGTTTCTTCATTCTTCTCTTCTCTGCTCTTATCGACTATCACCAGTATCTCGCACACTCGTTTGTACATCACCACTGCACATCATTGCACACATTTCGACTCATCGACAGTCGACGACACTCGCTCATTAACATATTTGCACACTCACACACTCGCTTACTCCTTCGTTTTATTTTGCACACAACACTCGTTTACCGCAGCTGGCTGATCTTCGGCCTTCGACAACGCATCTCATGATCGTCATCCCGGCATGAGTGATCTCGTATAGCAGCACACTCAACTGCCTCTGCATCTTTTATTATTTTACCTGCCTTTCACTTATCGCAATTCAATCTCACTCTAATCTGATATAATGCCTTTCCTGCGGCTGCTCTCCCGGGACGGCACGGCTGCTGCCGCTGCGGCCACCGGCTCTTCCTCCTCCCTCTCCCTCGGGGTCATCATAGCCATTGTCGTTGTCGGCACACTCGTCCTGGCCGGTGGCGGCGGGCTCACATGCGCCTGGATTTCGCGCCGCAACCGTCGCCAGCGCCGACAGACCATTATTCAGCAAGAAGAGGAGCTGCGCCAAAAAGAAATGATGGCCGTCGCGATGCTGCGCGACGACAACACCCACAACCTCGTGCCTACGCTGGGCGGCAACGAACTGGCAGCATCTGCAGCCGCAAAGAGCTCAGCTTCAGGACCGGTCGCATACACGGCACTCTCTGACTGCGGCTCAAGCACATGCTGCTCACTGGCATCATCGTTCAACACCGCCGAGTACGAGGGCTCTGGAATCACCTGGTGGTGGCGTTACCGCTGGCGGCAGATGCGCAGCGGCAGAAACACCAATAAGGGACTGGGCAACTTTGGCAGCGGCAGCGGCCATAACTGCCCACACGGCCATGACCACCGCAGCCACCACCGCCGCCAGGACGGCGAGCGCACGGGACCACGCAAGCTGCAGCGCCGCCGGCCCGAGACCAATGTCATTGCATCGACTAACTCACTCTTCTTTCCGTCGTTTGGCGAGACCAACCACAACGACGTCAGCAACCTCAGCAATACGCAGCTCAACATGATCCACGTGCCGGGCAGCGACAGCATGAATCACCATAACAACTACAAGCACCCCGAACGTCCCCCGCCGCCGGCCGACCAGCAGCGTCTCCTCCCCAACAGGATGACACTGACTTCGCAAAGCAACCAGAACATGAACATGCGCTACTACCAACAGCAGCAGCAGCAGAAACGCCAACAGCGCCCCGTGTCTCTCCAGCCCGAACCGCAGACTACTTCTCGGTCTTTGCCTCGCCCACCCCAGCCCGCTTTAATCATTCCCGACCGGCCTCACTCGCAAAACCCTGAGAATGTCCCAAACGTGCAGAACATGCAGAACATGCAGAACATGCAGAACATGCAGAACATTCAAAATGTGCCTGCGCAGTTCCAGCTCACCGACCAGCAGCGCCACATGCTCATGGTCCAGCAGCAGCACCTCCAGCAGCAAATGGCCTACTACCAGCAGCAGATCAACCTCCAGCAGCAGCATCAGCAGCAGCTCATGCACGAGCAGCAGCGCCGCGGGTGCAAGGTCGTGCCTCAGAACTTTGCCACCGACTCTGCGCTGTCCGACATTCTGCGGTCGACCGAGAAACGTCTCCAGCAGCTGCAAGCCGAGCCTCTGCGCGGTCTGCAGATGGCCGACGCGAACATTGACAATAATATGAATGACAACATGGAGAAGAGACAGTCGGTGGTCACGGCCGGGTCTTCCAACGACGAGGCTGAAAGCCCGATCCTCGACGCCATTCCGACCCCACTGTCGTCGCCCAGCAAGAGCCCGCGCAAGATCAGTGGCGCTGGCCTGGGCGTCCACACCGGCATCACCGCCCCCGTCTACACGCTGCCGCCACCGGCAACATCTACTGCGACCAACTCTTCGCCCGATACGCGCTCGTCCGTCTACTCATCTTCTCCAGCATCGCCCGCATCGTCGCGCTCGTCGTCCCTGTCGACTGTCTACAGTGCAGACGAGCGGGATGCCCTGGCCAGCATTACTGATGGCCCATTTGCCAGCAAGGGTATGGCCGGCTTGGGAATTACTGGTGCAAATGTCCCTGAGGGTAACAGCAACGACAAGACAGACTCCATTGCTTCGCGCCGCTCGCGCCGCATGTCGCTGTCTGTCAACACCAACATTAACGTTCACAACGTGCACATTCCCGATCCGCCGCCGCGGTCGCCCAAGCGGTCACCGCACCGGTCGGCTATCGTGTCGTCGTCGATGGTCATGATGGGCGGCGGTGTCAACATTCCCCACGGCAACATTCAGAACAACACCCCCAGCCAAGGAAGCCCAACCAAGAGAAACACGGGCATCATTATGAACAATAGCGGTATTCGGTCGTCATTTGGCCCCAACCGCTACATTGAGGGTGCTGGCACCTCGAGCTCCAGTGACGAGAGTGACAACCCAAAGGAGGACGACGATCTTTTGCCGCGCCACTCCCAACCTCAGATCCAGGGACCCCGTGCAGAGCCAGTAGGTGCCCGCCGGTCTCGCCAGGAGCCGAGCGATGCTCTGCAGGCCGTCGAGGCCGAGCAGGTCCTGTTCCGCCATTCGGTCAAGGCCCTCCCCAAGCCGCAAAACGTGCCGCAGCTGACCGTCGGCAACCTCGCGGCTGGCCATCGCGCCACAGTCGTGGCTATCGCCGCCGACCTGCGTCGCATGAACAGCACGGCCTACAGCGAAGCCTCGAGCTGCTACAGCAATGCGACCACGGCAACATCTGTCGCCAGCGGCCAGCCGGGCACTTCTGCGCCACGGAACAGCGCACGTCTTAGTGGTGCTGGTGGCGGCCGTGGCCACCGCCGCCGCAACAGCACCAACAGCACCAACAGCATCAACGGCACGAGCACTAAAATATTGGTAGATGCAGGCCCGCGTGCAAGCGTCGGCAGCCGGCAGTACCTGGCCCTCGGAACCAAGCACATGTCGATGATGGCCCCCGAGAAGGACATGAGCTTCGGCCAGGCCCCGAGTCAGCAGCGCATGAGCTACGATGCCCTGACCACACTGGCCCAAGCCGCTGCCGCGTCCAATGCCCCTCCCGTGTCAGCACCGCGCCGTACACGCTCGAAGCGGGCCATGACCATCGCCACGACAGGCACTACGCTGCTCCGCGTCGACGAGAACCCCGCCTCCAGCACGTCAACGCCCCGGGGCACCCCCAAGAAGGCACCTACGTCTTCCTCTACTGACACGCCCACGGCCAACATGGGCAAGCCTCTGACCAAGTCGCCGAGCAAGGGCTCATTTGTGGGCAGTGTCGAGCCAAAGAACAAGACTCTGGCACCGGGGAGCGGTCCGACGACGCCGTCCAAGAGCGGCAAGGGGTTGATGGGGCCTCGGCAGCCGGGCAGCGGCGGCAAGGGCGGCAAGCGGGACAGTCTCGGCTTGTATGACCAGGATGGTTTTCTGGTGAGCTCTCCTTTCAGAGGAAAGTAGTCCAGTGGTCTAACCACGCAATGGGGACGGGGATGTGAAGTTATCTGTTGATCAAGAGGAGGATGCATTGCATGGGGTCTGGGCATAATTTGACAATCTATACGGATATGGTGTTTTATTGGATTTGCTTTACTGTTCTTTTTCCTTCTCTTTTCCCCATTTTCACTCGCGCTTTGCTTTCTTTATTTCTTTTTCTCTTCCTTCTCTTCTTACATTATTTTTTTCTTTCTCTTCGTTGTACCCTCTTTTTGTTTTCATTTTCTCTTCTTTCTTTCTCTGTCCAAGACCGCCGAGTCTCATTTCACACTCATTATATCACTTTCCTTTTCTTAAATTACCCTGTATTAGTTGGGTATATATTCATTACTACTAGTAAATATCTTCTATTTCGAGCCTTTTCTTTTATGACGCCGGATGCCGTGTAAGTAGCCCTGCCGTGTAAGTGGTCCGTGTTAGTATTATCCCGTGGACCCACTCGGCCGATCCCGCATTACATAATCTGCCGCATCCTGCACTACAGCTTGAGCCTCATCTAAGCACCACTCCCACTTGTATTCATTCTCAAGTTTGGCAGCTCTCTCTATTCCTACCATCGCCCTACATATCGTCGGCCAGTACAGCCGGCAACAATCGGCCTTGGCAGACTCGTATACAGTGCCACTCGCGTTGTAGATTACACCCGTCGTTACCCCGCGTTGACTCGCCATCGTCGTCGTCTTCCTCGAGGGCCACCTCGAAAAAAACAAGTCTACTTACCATAAGAGCGCCCGAACTGCAACGGGTTTGGCATAGCTCACGCTACCTTGCCAAGACAGTCGGCCCTTATTCAAGTCTTTCATCCCATCTCACGTCTCACTGCTGTTCTTCCATCCCTCCTCCATCAAATGGCGCCGATCCCCCCCTCACCCAAGGTGGTCGTCTACTATCAAACTCACCATACGAGCGACGGCCAGGCTCCTATTTCGATTTTGCCCTTGCTCGGACGTGAAGAAAGCGGCGGTCGTCCTTCTGCTACACACATTATCGTTGCCGCCCTGCACGTCAACAACTCGGCCGACAATCCAGCAAACCACCTGACTCTCAACGACCACCCTCCACGCCATCCACGCTTCGATAGCCTCTGGTCAGAGCTTGCCACAGCACAGGCCAAAGGTATCTACGTGCTTGCCTTGCTAGGCGGCGCCGCCAAGGGGTCCTATGAGCGCCTCGATATCCGCCGCGTCGATGTCGCCACGTTTGAGCACAACTATGCCGTCGTCTACAACCTGCTCAAAGAAAAGCGGCTCGACGGAATCGACCTCGATGTCGAAGAGGTCATGTCCCTCGAGGGCGTCGTGCACCTCATTGATCGACTGCGTGCTGACTTTGGCCCGCGCTTCCTGATCACCATGGCGCCCGTCGCGGCTGCTCTGCTGCACCCCTACGACCCGCGCTGCAACCTCAGCGGGTTCTCGTATGCCGACGTCGAGCGCCAGCGCGGCGCTCAGATCGCCTGGTATCATGCACAGTTCTACTGTGGGTGGGGTGATGCCGGGCAGCCGCACATGTACGCCAGCATGGTCGGCCTGGGCCCTGGCGGCAGCGGACCGGGACTGGGTGGCACTGGCGGGCCTGGCGTGCCCGGGTCTGGTGCATCACTACCGATCGTATGGCCGGCCCATCGTGTGGTTATGGGCCTCGTGACGAGTCCGCGCAATGGTCCCGGGTTTGTGCCGCTGGACACATCGGCAGAAGTCATGATGCAGCTCCAGGCGGCGACAGCGGCAGCATCGTCCGCATTTCCGTCTGTGCCGGGTATGAGTGGCGGGCCCTTTGCGGGCGTCTCTGGCTGGGAGTATTTCAACTCTATGCCGGGTGGCGAGGACCGGCCGTGGGAATGGGCTGAATGGATGTCGGCTATCCTGGGCGCACGCGTACCAGAGGACGGCCAAGCTGGAAACCTGCAGGCACTGAAGGGAGCTGCGGCTGTAACTGCAGCTGAAATTGTAGCTTCGTCTACTGCATCATCGTCTACCATCCCAACTCCTGTATCGTCGACTGTTGCCAACACCACGACGCCAGCTGCTGGCACAGATCTCGATGCCGATGGCCTGGATGCGCCAGTGCCCAAAGAGTTTGACTACAACACTGAGACAGAAGATCAGTGAATAGCAGAATGTAAATAGTTATCAAAAACCAAATGAATACAGAGACCCCCTGTCCGGCTGACTATATTTACTCTGCAAGACAAGCTGTCGGGTCTTTGGCAAAACGCCGCCTGATTACCACTTGACCCACAAGGCTGAGCTGCATAGACAGAAAAGCCGCTGCGTGCCTTTCTTTTTTAGTTCCATCTTTACTGTTACTTTATTCTCACTGTATGATGCAATAGTAATGCAGATGCATGGGCAGCAGTGTGTGTAGCGTAGATGGATGCCTGGCTTCTGACGATATTTGAAATGCAAACAAACTGCCCAACTAGGTAATTCGGTTCGCCAGCCGGGGCCGAGGCTCTCCTTAGGGACGCAGTGCTAAGCTGACACGCTGACAGCTGTGAGGCTGATATGAGACGAGTTGGGCGATGGCAGACAAGACAAGACGACAAAGAAACGACAAGACATAACAAGTAATTCTGTAATGCGATTGGCTCGCGAGTCGCGGCTATGCCTCGGGTGACCAAGCTGTAGCCAAGGATAGAATGTGGCTGTAGTTCTGCCCTACCACCCAGACGAAACTGTCTCGTGTCTGTGTTTGTATTGTGCCTGTTTATGTGTCTATATTGTGTCTATCTTGTGTCTACGTTTTGGCACCTTTGTTGTGCTATTCCTGGGTGTTTGCCTTGTACTAGCTATTATTTCTTGTCGTAGAACGTTGTTATATTGTAAAATCGTAAAGGACCGTAAAGTATCGTATCGAATATAAGCTACAGCATATTGACCTATCAAACCCAATTTCAAGCACAGGATCTTGTGTATCCTCGAGTACAGCTGTGCAGGTGTATTGTTCATGTGTACGTACACAAGTGTTGATATCTGACCGACCGGTGAGTAAACTCGTCAAGTAATAGTTGTATTCATAGATACCAAGCTGTGAAGTGACCGTTCAAGTCCAGCCAAGTATAAGGGAAAAAAAGCTGAGATCATGCCGGGACGACATACAAGCTCTACATCGAAAAATAAGATCTAGATCTCAGGTCAGATCGCCCATGACGTGGAGGCCGGGAGAAGACAGAGCCGAACGCGCTTCGATAGGCCTGATTTGCGGGTGCAAGAGTATTGCATGCATCGACATTGTGTATCGAGCACCAGGGAGTACAGCTAGTGTGTGTTGAGTATGAACAGCTGGGCTGCAAGTCTTGGCCTGTCGTTGCGGTTCCCATCTCGTCGTGTTCTGCGGTGTAACCCTTCCTTGAAGAGCAAGATTTGCGAGAGCACGATTTGAGAGTGCGCTTGGGTGCTGGAGCGGTTGAGAGCCGGCAAACAACCCAGGCATGAATAGAACTACACCAAATCATTTTGACAGGCATAGTTGGCCCAGAAGGAGCGGCCGGTACCATGTGAGCGTGTATCATGTGCGAGGACGCTGCAATAGCCTGAGTATACAGGGCAGAAGCTAGGATCATGTAGGACGAGCACGACGCAGTGCGCGTCAGGAGGCAACATCCAGGGGCAAGGGCAGGGTGAAGAGCAGGGCAGATGAAGAGAAAGACGGGCCTGTAGACGACCATAAACATGGTAAAGTGCCAATTCCGCGCATGAGATGGGAGAATGGTGAAACTATCGACTATGGAAAAGATACAGAGATGGGCCAGAGATGGCCTGAAATTGAAGACGCGAGCCGACAGACTCAGCCACGCCAGTCCCCCATCAGACCGTTGCGTCAGCTGTGATACCCTTCGATGTGCGGGTGCAGGACTTTGCTTGAGATCACCGTGTCTGGATATAAGCCTATCGCATGTATACAGAGTGGTAGTAGAGCTGACCGAGTGTGTATGCAGTGGCTGTCCCGCGGTGTCACCATTACCGCTTTTGGCAAACGACAGTACGGTAGGTTTTGACATGAGTTGCGAGTAGATATCTATACTGGAGAGGGCGCTTGACAACGGCTGGTACCTCGGTGGTATGCTGTGAGGCCGGTCTGTCTCGGATATGATAGCCCCGCAAAAGTAAACACAAGTACAGAGCAGAACACAGAGCAGAACATAGAAGGAAATATGGAAAGTAGACACAGATACGATATCAATATACAGATCGACACACACGAGACAACCCACCCTCTAAGATGGCGGATGTGTTCCGTGGCAGCTCTGGGCGGCCAAAAAAAGTCGGCGACCAGGTCATACAGAGGACGGCCGTCGTAAGAATCTGGACAAGACAAAAGGGTCAACGTAAGGGTGAGTGAGCGGGAAAGGTGAACAGCAGCGCGGGCGGCCGGCTCGCTTCGCTCTTTTTTTTCTTATCGTTTCCATCGCACAGAAAGTCGAGATGGCATTGATACACTGTGGTATACAGAGGCCTGGATTCACTTCTTGCAAAAAAATCAGGCTGGTCTTTAAATCTGCTTCACCCCCCCTCGCCGAGATTCGGGTATGATATGCCCGGTCTGTTACAACAACTCCGCGTCTGAGAGAAACAACAGCGGGCTAAATTACGAGCTGAGAGGTTGATCAGTAGAGTGTGATGAAGACGAAAGGAAATAAATCAACTTACAGTAGGTTGATACAAAAAAACACACCAAAAGACAGACAGCTACGCGTATCACCGAGGCATGGGGACGAACTGGGAGCACAAGGCGACGGATTTCGGGATACACTGTATCAGGGCAAAGATACATAAATTGCGTTACAGAAAAGAACAAAGCAAAGTATAGAGGCCACCGAGAGGCAGCTCATAAGCAGCGGAAAGTGTATAATAAAAAGAGAACTAGGAAAACTGCTGACAGTTGCAACAACGACAGTAACATTGTCGTCGCTCACCTGTATCATTTGCCATCAATGTGATTGAACGGTGACATTACTTGCGGATGCACGTGAGATGTGTGGCTGTGGCTTTGATTTCTAAAGAGCACTACTTGAGTGTTCTGTCGTGTTCTATTGTTCTATTTTCTTGGCTTGCGTGAGAGTGAGATACACTGCCTGTCTGATGGATGATGACAGGGGAGGATGAGTCGAAAGTGTTCTCCGTAGACGAGTTGACGAAGAGACATCTAAGATGAACTAGATAGTTAAAAGAAAAAAGGATAAAACAAGCCCGATGACAAAACGAGGCAATGCATAAATGACGTCGAGGTCAAGCGATACGAGCTAGCACAAGGCTGAGACTGCGTAGCTGTTGCTGTCCGTGAAGCTCCGAGCCGTAGCAAGATACTTACGTGTACTGCCTGAGGGTGCATCACATGGCCTCTATTACAGGGACTGGACGGGAGTGGTCGAGTATCTAGATCCAATCGTGTGCTTGGACATGAAAGTGTTGATGACCTCGTACGCACTTGGCACTCGGGGAATTAAGATGGAAAAAATGAAGGATCAGATTGAATGAAATCTGAGCGGACTGGAATAATGAAAGACAAAGCAAAACACGAAATACTCGAACGAGGCCGTGAAAGAAAAGAGGAAAAAAAGAGGAACAAAAAAAAAAAGAAGAAAAAAAGGAAAAGTGAAAGGAACGTTTAGGCACCGGTCAGGCTACGATAAGGTGGCTGGTTGAGCGCAACTAACAAGGAATGTATCCGACAAAAGGCGGCCGAGTCATAGCGTGGTTGTCCTCAAGATTGCAAAGGGCAAAGGCATCAACGCGGTGGCTCAGACCTTTTGCCCAGAGCACTTTCAAAGGCGGTACGTGAATTGCTGAACGTGCAGAAGAAAGCAGCGTGAAGGGAATGCACGCAAACAGTTGCAGACTACCCCTGCAGCGGTGCATGCGAACTAGCGGATTGGTGCAGTTGTTCACTGGCTGGTAGTTACTGGCCGGCAGCGGTTTAATTAATCAAAACAATTATGTACGAGTTTTTGTTTTCCCTTTTTTTTTGGCCGATTTCAGTTTTCGATTTTTACTTTCTTTTCTGTGTTGTTTCCGTATCCCTCTCGACTGTCGGCTTCTGTTTCATGTGTTCTGCAAGTCGTCCCCTTTCTTGCCACTGCACCCGAAGACATCTATATCCTCGCGACATTTACCCTTTTCTAATTTATTCGCCATTTGCTTGCCAAATGCTTGCATTTTCTGTCCCGATTCTTCTGTGCAACCCCTAGATCTCTACTCTCTGCAAAATAGCACTTCGATCTCGATCTGTTGATTCACTCCCGCTGTGTGCATATTGACACCGAGCAGGTTGTGGCTTGTGGCTGAATCGCAGCAAAATAATACATGGTGGCTATAGTGACTATATTATGGTACATACAGACATACATATGTACATACATACTGTATATACATGACGCGGCAACTTGAACTCCATTTCAACTCTACTCGGGACGCACCGTCGACTACCGCCGGCAAGCGACATATGGCTTGATAACATTGATCATCCGTCATCCATCACCCACCGTCCATCGTCCATCATCCCGACTGCCATTTCGGATGACTCTTGTGCTGACAGGGGCGAGGCATGATTGCAGTGGTATTGATAATGTGAGATGTAGACTACTGCGTAATACCGATACTGGTGCAGTACATAGTCTCGTTGGCTGCGGACTGCGGACGGTGGTTAGTTGACTCGACGGAAACGCGTCCATCAGAGGGATTATTGATTTAACCATCGGGCAAACCAGTCAGCTACGACTCTACCCCATCAAGCCCGCACCAGCCACAACACGGCGATTCCGTCTGATGTCGACGTAGCGAGTGTAGATGATTGCGATTGATGTTATGCTACGTAGTTGATTGATTTGGACATATAGTGGACTGACAACAACGTCTACAGACAGCACACACACACGTTGCCTCTTCATCGCCTGTACTGACATAGCCCTGCTCCCTGGTCTTCTCCCTGCTGTTCGCCTGCTGTCTGTCCGCCATACTAGTCGATGCCAGGCTCATCAGGCTTGCCAGGCTCATCAGGCTTGTTACAGCTCAACCTGGGTCGGGCCAGGCCTGTTCTACATACGTTCGATCCCAGCGAAGCCACCCTCGTTTGACTCGACGCCTCAAGCCGCCGCGAGCTCAGTGCATGCCACAATTCACCTGCATACGTATGCAATGATTCCGGCCAGCCCGGCCTCACCTCAGTCTTTGGATGTCAGCGAGTTATGGTAGACTAGATTAGTAGCCATGAAATCTTGAAGATCACCAACCTAACCAACCTCAAGCACACCTCGATGTCTACGTCTCACCACCTCCGTCAATCTACTATGATCGATTGCCAATTACCAACCATTATTGTGCACCGCCTTTCTGCCGTTGCAGTGACGTTGCGAACCCGTGATTCCTTTTTTGAGATTACCGACGTGACCATTTACCAAATAACAAATCAAATTAACTAAAGATTATCCGATTCATCACCGCGAGTGAGCCTCATACTACACTGGAGTGCCTGTCCTTTCTATCCCAGCCCGGATTCCAGATTCCAGATTCCAGGGCCTACTCAACTCAAGGCTCGCGGCTGCCTGGCTGCCTTGGTTGCATTGCTGCCTCGCTGGGCATCCACTGTGACTCCTTGTTCTTTTCTTTTTTCTTCTTTCGTTTTTGTTTCTTACTTTTCTGTCTCGCATTGCTTATCTCTGGATGGCCTGTGTTTCCTTGTGACGACCATGCTACCCCGATTGATTTTATCGTGTAAGTACAGATGCAATCGCACTCCCGGCCAGGCGGTTGGCACTACACACCCTGCAAAGAAACCCACACGGATGCTTGCCGTGTCGACGTAGAACCCGACAATGAGAGAAAATGGCAATTGGAAATAAAAGGCAGTACATGAATAACACATAAAAGGGAGGGAAAATGAAGGCGACTTCATTTGATAGCCGACCAAAAAGCACAATAAAATAAACAGGAATTAAAAGAAGGGCAAAAAACCATCAGGAAAATAAATTATTAAACAGACCGAGGGTTGATCTCAAATACTTTTTAAATAAGAATGGATAAAAACAATACTGGATCTGCTGTCAGATCAGATACATTACAAGAGATAAAAGATCAAGTTATATAACAGAGTTTCAATGTCGACGCTTCATCTTTTTTATTTATCTTATTTTAAGCATTGTTTGATAATATTGTTTTATGTCTTTCACTTTGTATCTTTTTCTTTCACCTTTGCTACCTCACATCTTGGCCGGCCACCATCTACCATCTCCCATCTCGCTTCGATACCATCACCAATGTCTATATAAGAACCTTTGATCCCCCTCTTGTTCATCGTTTGTTTTTCCTCATCACTCCATCATCACTCATATCTTGCACCTTGCAACATCTACTCATCCACTCTTGTCACATCTATTCTGAATCATAACCACTTCTCTACTACACTTCTCTATCACCACTTGACCACATAAAACACCACTGCATCTTCACAATGGCTTTTACCAAGAATTCTACTTCTCCCGTGGCCTTCATTCCCGTCTGCAAGGGCCGCAGCGGCTACAACAACAAGCCAGAAGGCGAGGATGAGGACACCACCAACAAGGGCCGCAGTGGCTACAACAAGTCAGTGAAAGACGCCTCTCTCTCTCAAAATACCACTTCATGATCATGGCTAACCAGGCAGGGGTGACAAGGACGACGAAGAGGAGTAGACGCATCGTCTGCATCCGCCGTGGCACTTTCCACTGATTTGCTATCCTCTTCTATCTTACTGTTTTCTACTGTTTTATTATCTCCCTTCTCTGTTACAACATCTGCATCCGCACCAACACATAGTCTTGCGACTATTAGATCCTCTGTGCATGGCACTTAGACGAGGAACAGGCACAACCATGCAACACACGGCCACCGAATAGAGTCAACACTCGCCGTCGACAAACTTCTCACGAAACTGCAGCTTCCAAAAATAAAAAATCAACAAAAACACAAGAAAACAGCCACCACAAAACACCAAAAAAAAAATCTAAACTATGATGCAACAGACAACTGCAATATACGGGCGTTTGTCTCCTTTCTCCTTTTTCATTTTTCATATCTCCTTCTCCTCCCTGTACTTGTCTTGATTATGTACTCTACGAACTGGGCGGTCTTCTTATTTCTGTTGCTGTTACGTTGGAACTGTTTTTATACAGTATCTTTTCTTCACCCCATTACTCATCAATATTGCCACTATAGTTAGGCGGGCTTCCCGCTGTTGTATTATTACATCTGCAATCGAATTCTTTCTATATCATAACTCATACCTGCTGTCTTTTGATGTCTAATGTCTATTGTATATTTTGAAATATGCACTACTTTCCAACGCAGAACCTATACTGTCAGTAAAATTCATATTTTGGATGACTTGCAGGGCAATCAGAAAACGAAAATAAGAAAAGGAAAAGAAGAGAGGAGAAGAAAAAAAAAAACAACTCACTTCTCAAAGATGACACCCAGCACCTCTTCAATGTCGCCGCTCTCGCCGCGGCCAGTGATCCGCGAAAGACAGTCTGCTGCATACCGCAGGTGCTCTGCCGCCAGAACCACATCGGGGTCTTGCACTTCGGGCCCGGTCTCCGTCAAGAAGTCATTCAGGAAGCCTCGGCACTCGACCAGCAGCTGCTGCTGCCGTGCCGTGACGCCAAGCAGATCTTGCTCGTCGGGTGGGAGGTCGGTCATGGACGCAAACGTTGAGGCCAGCCGGTCCACCAGTGCATGGACGCCCTCATCGCGCGCACACGATACAACAGCCAGCTCGCTGTCGACGCCTGTCACAGAGGCTACCTCCTCGACAAACGCACTTTTCAGCTGCTCAAAAGTATTGTCGTCGTCGACAACATCGCGCTTGTTGAGCACGACCATGTGCCGGCTCGCGTCCTTGGCTAGCTGCAAGGTCTCGCTATCGTAGGAAACACTAACAGAACCGCTATCGTCCTTCTCGAGCGACGCCAGCACAACAACAATGTCGGCATCGGCCGCTTTTTGCCGTGCCCGCCGGATGCCCTCCGCCTCGACCGAGCCAACCTTGAGGGGCGAGCCGCTCGCCTTTTGCTCCCGGAACCCGGCTGTGTCAGCAAACGTGCACAGGTATCCCCGCATGTCCAGACTCGCCTCGACTACATCGCGTGTCGTGCCCGCCTCGTGCGACACAATCGACGCCTCGCGGCCCACCACCAGGTTCATCAGCGACGACTTGCCTGCATTGGCCGGCCCGACGAGGGCAATGCGGATGCCGCTCTTGAGCAGGCCCGTGCGGTCGGCGGCTGCCTCGTGTTTCTGCACCTTGTGCACGAGGCCGGACACCTGCGACGACACGCGGCCTAGCAGCTCTTCTGTCTCGTCAAAGTGCTGGTCCTCGCTGAAATCGATCAGGGCCTCGATCTCGGCGCGCGCGTACAGCAAGAGAGACCGCCACTCGTCATACGTCTGGCCCAGCCGGCCCGTGCTACCGCGCACGGCAATGCGGCGCTGCTGCTCGGTTGCGGCGTCGAGCGTGTCGCCGAGACTCTCAACCTGGGCGAGGTCAAGGCGGTTGTGGAAGAAGGCGCGGCGCGTGAACTCGCCTGGTTCTGCGTAGCGCACTGTAAATGCAGTCTTTTCTTTGTGTCTTGATTTTAACGCCAAGGGCAGGGCGGCCAGCACGGATTTGACGGTGGCGGTGCCGCCGTGGACGTGCAGTTCGAGCACATCCTCGCCGGTCACTGATTTTGGACCGGGAAAGAACAGCACCAGCGCATTGCTGTCAAGAACTTCTTGACCTGCAGTACTCGCGCTGCTTGCTTCATTTTGTGGACGGTAGAGTGTCCGCACGACGGCATACCGCGGCTTGAGACGGGGCGCAGATGGGCAGAGCGCGCTGTAAATATCGAGACATGCCGGCCCAGACACGCGGATGACGGCAATGCCTGCCTTGCCTGCGCCTGATGAGAGAGCATAGATTGTGTCTGTTGAAGACGAGAACAAGCGGCGCTGTGTGTGGAGTAGAGGGTACTGTTTTGGTAGATGTTTTGCTGATTGTTGTCGATGCAGCTGTTGTGGTGAGAGTGATGAGAGCGATGCGATAGGCGCGAGTGAGCGTGGCATGCAAACTCGTGGCATTTGCGGCACGCCTGGCCGTAACCTTAATATTCGTATTAAATTCATTTTTTGCTCAGGGCATTACCAAAATGATTAATGACTTTGAAATCCAGGACCCCAATTGACATCATCGTGAGATCTAAGATGTCTAAAAAGTGAAGGATTACATAAGCGAGGTGTACATAGTAAATAGACCAAAAGTAAAAATAGCACCACCGGTGGATACAGCTGCTAGCATAGCATGAATGGCGGGGAGTGGGGTGCTGTTACCGTGCACTCCTGGCTCCAAGCCTCCTGTTGCTCGTGCTTTTGTGTTTCGGTGTGCATTGCTAGACCTTTATCTCTGCATTTACTCTGCATCTTCGCATCTTTGCATCTCGCTTCTACACCCCGTAATCAATAGCATCTACATTCACATCCACCTATTTCCCATCTCTTATAGATCACCACCGACATCACCACGACATCGACATCGACATCATCCTCGAGACATCCTCCTCTCGACCGACGTCTTCCGACTGATCAGCTTCGATTGCTCGACCTTCAAGTCTACTACTCTGCTACCCATCGATCATCACCTACTATACCCACACTGCCCATACAGCAAGACAGCCCACGCATATAGCCCGCCATGGCGTGGTACGCAAACATCGTCTCTAACACTACCTCTCGCATCTCAAACCTCCGTACAACCCTGCTCGGAGGCGAGGCCGACGGCGACACCGAGGACGACACAAACGTCTGTCGCGTCCTCCGCGGCTACTACACGGAAAAAGGCCGATCCTTTCCCCAGTGGCTGCCCCCCGACCCCAAGGCACCGCCCGCCCCCATCGCAACCCCCATCTCCCACGTCGGCGCGCGCTACGGCGGCGGCAACCTTGCCACATCGGCCAGCGCCGGCTCGTCGGGCGGCCTGTCATCGCTGTGGGACAAGCCGGCATCGCCAGCGCCCCAGGCCGGCGTGCAAAACAGTCTGCGGCCACGGGCGTCGCCGTTCCAGAACAGAGGCGGCCCCGAGCCCAACCGGTACAGCGACGCTTCGCAGCATGATTACAATTCAGGAGGAGGAGGAGGAGGCGGAGGCCGGCCACTGCCGTCACAGCGGCTGGGCAGCTACCAGAGCACACACAGCGCGCCAGCGGCAGCGAACACGGCGCAGGATAAGCTGAGAGGGCTGTTTTCAAGTGGGGGAGGTGGCGGCGGCGGCGCCCCGAACATCAATAATGGCCCGCCATCGCGGACGGCCAGTCCTGCATACGGCGGCGGGCCTGGAGGAGGAGGTGGTGGAAGTGCATACGGAGGCAGGGGAGGATATAATGGAGGAGGCGGCGGCGGCGGTGGCGGCGGCGGTGGAGGAGCATATGGAGCACCGAGCGACTACAATCAGTATGGCGGAGGCGGAGGCGGTGGCGGCCGCCCAGGCGGACTGCCGAGCGGACCACGACGGCCAGTCGGCAGCGGTCTCCCCAGCGGACCGCGAATGCGGTAGATATGTGCCGAGAGGAGGAGGACGGAGAGACAGAAAGAGGCGAGAGATAAAAAGGGCGGCTGGTCTGTCTTTTTTGTCCCTGTCTTTTGTGTCTTGTCTTGCCCTCGGCGCGGATGTAGTTCATTTCAGTTTATATAGCAAAGTCAAATACGATACCATGGATTATTTATAACAAAAATATAAATCATGCCAAAGCCAAGTGAGAGAATGCACTTGTTGCAGGATCAAGTGAGGACAGACACCGTGTTGTGTTTATTGTAAAGTATCATGAAGAGTAGATGTGTAGTATGAAAAGAGAAACAAAAGACAGGAAAGAAAAAGAAAAACAAACGCTTGTCCAATCGTAAAAGTAACAACAATAAAATCCAAAAGAAAAAGGCACCAAAAGCAAACCAATTCTAGCTCGGCTGCTGCCAACCACCCCGACTACTGACTGCTTTCGCCAGCAGCCCGCTTGATAGTGTGCCCCCAGAGCACAGTCTCGCCGTCCTTGCCCTGGTTCTTGGGCACAATAAAAAAGGTGCGGTTGAGCAGGCCGCGCAGGTCGGGTGTGATGATGCGTTTTGGCAGCGCAGGGTCGTCAATGTCGGCCTTGGGCATGACCGAGGGCGGTGCGGCCGACGCTGGTGCTTTGCCGGCAGCATTCGATGAGCGCGTAGGTGTCGACCGGTCGTCGCCAACATTCTCATAATCGTCGTCGTCGTCGTCGTCATCGGCTGTTGCAGACGATACGTGGCTGCTCGACATGGAGACCATCTCCGTCTCTCCAGAGGCAGGGGAGGCAGCAGTTTTGGCTTTCGGTGCAGCGGCTGGCGCTTTCCGGGGAGCAGGGAAATTGTGCTGCTTATCAACAGCCTCAACCAGCCGCCGGAACCGCTGGAACAGAGCCTCAGCCCGGATCAGAGTCGACTCGAGATCAATGGTGCCCGACAGCTCGTTGACGTACTTGAGCACCTCGTCAAAGTGCTGCAGGTGCGTCATAATAATCTCGCGGTGCTTTTCGAGAATGGCAAGGGCTACGAACAGGTGGAAGCTGCTGCTCAGCAGGTCCGTCCACAGAGTCTCCCACAGCCGCAGCACGTCGGGCCAGTCAAACTCGCGCTTGTACCAGACCAGCAGCATGCGGAAGAAGAAGAAGAAGTTGGTGCTGTCGGCCTTCTTGAGGTGGTCGTACAGCTTGGGGTCCATAAACTGCAGCAGATGGTCGAGGGCCAGCAGCTGCGCGCGCATGCCCGACTGGTCCCGCAGGAAATTGCGCTCCATGCGGTCCATAAAATGTTGAAAGGCCCAAAAGGCCATGGCATCGTCCTGGATCACGGCATACAGAGGCGCCAGCAGATCCGACATGCCCTGAACATAGCCCAGCTCCTGGTTATACTCGTTGTACGTCAGCAGCAAGTCCTTGAGCTGCTCGAGGTGCACGTTGGTGCCGACGTCGGCAAACGGCGACTCCGGGTCAGGGTGCGGGATGTTCTCGCCGGCAAAGATGAGCACGTTGCGGTCGGTGCGGTGCACATCCTTTTCAATGCGCCCGCGCTGCTCACGCCACCACTCGCCCTCTTCGCCCTGGCCACCCAGGTCGATCAGCCGCTCCCACCACACGCCCTTGAGCTTGACGTACTGGTCCCTTAGCGACGCCGACTGCGCCTTGCGCTCCTCAGCCGTGCTGTACCAGTCGTAGACGCCCAGCAGGAACAGCCACGCCTCCTTGCGCACGCCGTCCTCGGGGTCGAGACCGCCGTGGAAGATGCGCTCCTTGACCTCGTCTGTCGTCACCGACAGGCGGCCGGTGCGCGCGTCAAAATAGGAATTCCACTCTTTAAGCGTGACGGGCTTGCGGCGCTCCTCGAGCGACAGGCCGCTGGAGCCGTCGACAAGCTCAAACTCGCCGACGTCTGTGTCTTCGAGCTCCAGGATATCTTTGGCAGTCCAGATGCGCTGGTTGCGGTCGCGGTCGCTCTGCTCAGCCATGCCCATAGCCCAGCGGGCCAGGTACAGCCGCGCGCTATCAAACTCGTCCTGGATGGTCTGGACTTCAGGGTTGCGCAGCAGACGGCGCATCTGGGGCGGCACGCGCGGGTCGTCGAGCACATTTTGCGCGGCGTTGCGTGTGAACGTGGTGACCTTGCTGAACTTTTCCATGATATTCCAGCCCGTCTCTTTGACAAACTTGACAAACGGATCCATGCCAGCGTCTCCCTTTTGGCCGCCAGCTTTGCTATTGCTCTTATTCCTGCTGGAAGACCCGACGGAATCGCGCTGCCCAATGGCGCTAACCGACGACGTTGTCAGCTTGCCGCTAAAGGCGTCACTATCCTCCTTGGACGGCTCAATGAGATAGATATTGGGCTCGGCGCCGCTGCGCTCGATCGTGACATACTGCCGCAGCCAGCGCAGCACCTCGTCGCCGCCCCAGAACATCTCGCCACCCTCGCCAAAGGGGTCGAAATGGGTGCGCGCGCGCTTCTTCTTCTGTTGGATGGTGGACATGCACTCGCTGTCATGGAAGAAGAGGGCCGGGAAGCTGTCGCCGGCACGGGTGTTGACGATAACAGACCCAAACCACCAGCCGATGCTGGGCGGGCGCACGAGCAGCGAGTAGATGGCACTGACGGGGATGGCAAAGGCATAGTGGCCGACGGAGCCGTGGTGGGTGGTGACAGTGGGCGGTGGCTGCACGAGGTATGTCTGGCGGGGCGGCTTTCTGTGGTCTTCGTCGTCACCGTCGTCGTCGTTGAGATCAACCTTGACGTAGATGCTGGCGGCGTCACCGAGGCTGGACTCGGGCAGCCATGCGAGCAAGAGGTCGGACGAAGCCGGGCTTTTGGAAGATGTAGAGGCCGCAGACGCAGACGAGGTCGGGCGAGTGGCGTCGCGGGGCGCCGGTTTCTGCTGCAGCAGGGCAATGTAGCCCGATATGTTGTCCTTGGCCGAGGGTGTCGGGTGGATGTAGACCTTGCTCTTGGAGTAAAGCAATTTGACGCCGCGGCCGGACTGGGTGTGGGTGATGGTGTTGTAGCCGCCTTCCTCGTCGTCGCTCATTGCATAGAAGCTTCCGTCGGATGCGCTCCGGTTGCGAGAAGTAGATTTAGAGGTTGCTGTCGTCGGGGTTGAGGTTGTTGCCGAGGTCGCTGCCGAGGGCTGTGCTGGTGTTGAATATGTGCCTTGGGCCGAGCCTTGGCTGGCCATTGTGTGTGTGTGGTTGTAGTCGTAGAGTGTAGAGTAAAGTGGAATATGGCGAGTATATCAGTGAAACATACAGAATATCAACGTTGCCGTCGTCGTCGCCGAAGTGAGGCTTTTCTAGGGATGGCGTCGGGTCACCAGATTGGGCTATCGATGACGCAGCTGTCGATTTTAGCACAAGTAGATGCCGAGCTGGGATATAGACCAGAGATACAACAAGAGGAGAGTGTGTTGCAGTCTGAGATAGAGAAAAGGCAAAAGAACAGAATATAGACGACGGTCGTAGATAGTTGCAGGTAGATGTGTTTATTGTCTAAATATCGTCTGAGGGAGCACCTGACGAGGGAGACCTTTGCAACAAGAGGAAAGAGCCGATAAGTTGCGCCTCCCGGAGCAAACAGCCAGAACGGCTAGTGCAATAACTAACGACACTATATTTATATTCTCAGTGTAGGCTATGAGTGCTTGTTGTAGAATGTTATCCAGATGCTGTCGTCTGCCGTTCCTTCTGTTATACAACTATTTGAGTCTATCGGTCGTCCCTTCTCTTTATAGTGTGACTTCTTTCCGATTTGTATCATCGTAAAGAAAAGAGCTCGTAGGATTTTTAAAATGCTCTTTCCTCGTGATGGAAAGAGCGCTCCTCAGAACACCCATTGCCCCGCCGCCACTACACGCCCCTCCTTTTTGCAAGGCTGTTTGCAGGCTGTTTTTGCCTTATCGGCGCCCTCCCAGCTAGTCTTTGTATAGACTGCAGTGCAAATAGGGACTCTTTTTATTTTACTTTTTATTATCTTATCTGGCTGCCTGGTGTCGTCATTCGCAGCTGTTCCTCCACTTTTGCTTTTGCTGTGAGTGTTAGCCTCGTAAGACGAAGACAAAGAGTATGATGCATAACTGATATAACATTTGCTTTAGGCAGCCTTTTAGAGGACTCGATTGATGTTGATGGAATACATTATTTTAAATTGAATAGCATTGATGGGGAGTGATAGAAGTATCTCATTACATAGGCGCTATTTGTTAAATTGATTTATGGGGTTTTATTCATAAATTAGTCTTCGATTGATTGATTTTGGAAAAGTAATTAATCACCACGGGCATCTTCACCAACTTCAACGCAGCTTATAGATTATTAATATTATTGTGTCTGCATTGCAGGTAGCTCGGGTATCATAGCCAATCCTCTCCGCCATAGCCTTGCAACGCCGTCTGATAGTCTGTGGCTGTACTCTTTACACATTTCTCATTCTTTGACTTCCACCTTGTCACCACGTTGTCTTGCTGTCTCGTCTCGTTCAGCTATGCCTTCACAAGACTTGCAAGACTTACTAACGACCGACTCCGTTCCACCGCTCACCCTGCACGGCATGCTGCACCTGCGGATACACCCGCACCAGCCGGTCAAACAGCTCCGCGTGGTTGTTGCGCATCACGTACGGATCCCAGCCCATGGCCACGAAAATAGTGTCGACACCACTGCTGATGGGCACCGTGAACACATTGCAGATCTGCAGGCCAACTAAAAAGGCATACGCCACAATGACCGGCGTGTAGCCGCCGCCCGAGTTGTAGGCCGGGTCGGTAATCTTCAAGAACAGATAGGCCGACAGCGCTGTGGCGTAGGCGACAAACGTGGCACCCATACTAAAGACGGGACCGACGAGGCACGTGTTGACGAGGGCGTCAATTCCGCGGCTCTTGAGCATGGTCCAGGTGTCGCGCGCAGCCTCAAAGTAGGTCGAGCCGTATAGGGCAATGTTGCAGAAAGCAAAGCGGTTGATAAACTGAACCGCCCACTCGAGAATGGACAGCAGACAGCCGACAATGCACACGACAATGGTGGCGACAATGTTGTTGTTGTCGGCGGCCTGGTGCTGGGCAATGGAGCACAGCTGGCGCAGCGCGTTGATGATGGCCACGACCAGACTGCCGAGCGAGATGCTGCCAAAGCTGTGCGTCAGGATGCGCTTGACTGAGCCGCGCGTGGCGCCCTTGGGGAAGGACTGGTCGTTGGGTGCATAGTACCAGGCGCCGTAGACGCCGGCAATCGACGCGTGGATGGTGTTCTTGAGCCACTCGGTGATCCAGTAGCCAGCAAAGGTAATGAAAGCCATGATGCCAATCACCTTGGCCTTGCTGCATCCGCCGCCGCTGACGTCGCAGCCCTGGCTGCCGGGCTCAAACTTGATGTAGACAGCCACCATGACGACAGAGAAGAGCACGCCAAAGGCAGCACTAATCAGGCCGCCGACCATGCTGACAATGTAGACGTGCCCGTACTTGCGCGAGACGTCAATGGAGGCGCGCAGCATCTCGACGCTGAAGGGAATGCGGGGGATCCACGAGATGAAGCAGAAGATGTTGAAGACGGCAAAGATCAAAAAGACAATGCCACCCGAGTAGTACTTTTCGTAGAGCATGTAGATGGCGGTGCCGAGGCCCAGGACAATGTTGGCAATGCCGGTGACCCAGATGAGCAGCTTGGTGAAGACGCGGGTAATCATGAGGTAGCAGACGCTGAGGACAACGGCGACGGCAACGCAGACGACCATGCAGATGATGGTGCTGGTGTTGAGGCCAAAGTCGGAGTCGTCGGCGTCGTAGATACTGCTGCCCTGGGCGGAGCGGGTCTGGGTGTAGGCGCGCAGGGAGACGACGGCGATGGCGATGAAGCCGGCGACGGTGGCGAGGAAAAGCAGGCCTGCCCACATGTCCTTGAACTTGCGCTGCTTGGGCGGCGCGAAGAACTGGTCGTAGCTGACCTTTTCGTTGTAGTTGTAGTTGTCGACGCCGCGGTCGTTGGTGTTGTTGTTGCCGCCATTGCCGCCGTTGTTGCTGCCAGGCTGCTTATGCTGCTGGTTGCCGCGCTCGACGTCGGCTTGCTGCCCGCCGGCATAGTACGAGTTGGCCTCGCCAGACATGGCGGGATGTGAGTATGGCTTATTACTGTAGATTGTCTGTGCTAAGTGATGCAGTAAATATACCGTACATTGGCCGTGATGACGTAAAAGTTGGATGTAGAAAGGTGAAGAAGCGACGAAGTAAAAAAGCAGAGAAGGGAGGGAGAAGAACGGAGAAAAGATGAGTGAAGGGGGGTTAAACTGAGGAAAGGAGTTGCCCTACGAACAAGGCCGAGAGATGCCAAGGAAAGAGACACAAATGGAAAGAGGGACGGTACACAAGCACGCAGCGTGTCACGCAGAGAGAGACTGCCGATGACAGGCAAGACACGAAGCACGGGCAGGACTACGGAAAACAGAGATCGCTGATCAGGAGACTAGGCCGAGGAAAGACAAAAGAATGGAGAGATGGGCAGTGGCCGGCATGTCGAGCTGAGCTGTATTATAGAGATTAAAGAGAATAATCTGTGGATGGACACGGAGGATCGAGTTTGCTGAGCTGTTGTCGGGATATGCATGTTTGGGCTGGAGACGTCTACCAAGGTGTGGGTGTGGGTGGGTCCGGCTAGTCTAGAGTATGGAGTTGCCAATTCCAGCTGAAAGACAAAAGGAAAATGAAGGAAAATAAAATGACGATGGAGGGCGCATTGGCAGATTCACCCTTTTCTTGGGTTAGCTGCATACATAGTCGAAAGCGAACGAAGATTAGAAAACAAGCTTAATATTTATGGGATTTTTTTTACATGGGATTTTCTACTTTGGCGATTTTATTAGTTTTAAAAGTTTGGCCATCTTCATCTTGAACTGACATTATTGCATCTGAGTGCGGATCGAGAGCAGAGCCAGATACTGGTGATTGACACAGTATACTAACGAGAGAGAGCGACAGGCTAGAGTTGATAATAAAGCAAAAGACAAACAAAGACAGAAACAAGTAAACAAAAGCCTGCTTGCGGGCTGAAGAACAGCTGGAATGCTGCAGCCACGGTGATCCCCAGCCGATATGTATTCAGAGACAGCAGGTAGGATGGGCACTGGAAAAGGAAGACAACATATTACTGAAATCACTAAAACCACTGAATACTATCCGGTCGTGAAGCCTCTTCTACATAGTAGATAACATGCTGCGCCGGTGACGCTCAACCTCGATTCTCTCATAAATGACTAATAATGACTAAGCTGATGTCATCTGTTTACTCGAACAACCACAGCATACGGTGCAATATATTCTGCATGTCTGATTGACAAATGATGGATCGATACGACTGCAGCTTCAGTCCATAATATCGTTTTTTCTGGAACTCCTGCATTGTAATTACCCCCGGCCTCTTTGTCCGTGTCCTGCTTGACTGCGCTCGAGGCCATGACTACGGCGTCCTTTTGTCGACAGTGGGTCTCTACTACACAAGAGCAAGAGACAAAACAGGGAAGAGCGTGCACATGGGTCTGGCTAGGCATAGCACGGTGAGACAGCAGGAGCACACAACACTGTTGACTGCACAGCGCTACAGTGACGGATGACACACTGCGAGACTGGCATTTGGCAAGCATGTGAGACTGCACCCAATTCACAACATTGTACTGTAAATCTCTGTAGATACATGCAAAATGCAATATACAATTCAAATCAACGCTCTTCTAAATCTATCCAGCTTGCTCTGTCCTGACCATCGCTCCAGCGTGGTTCTGAGCACCCAAACTCCTGTATGAAAGTAAGATCAATGTGCACCTATCCATCCGCTATGCCAAATATAAAACAAAGTAAAAGGTGAACGAACGACATCAGCCATAGTTCAACGCCTACGCAGCAACTGCCTCCAGATGCGGCTCCATCTCCGTCTCGATCCGTGCTGGCTCGCTCGGCACCGCGTCCGTCTTGCTGTCTGCAGCCTCCGCCAGGGCCTTGGCTGCCGACATCGCCTCGCCGCCCATGCCCACAATGTCCAGCCACTGCCACGTCGCCACGCGGCCGCTGCCGCTGCGGTCAAAAATGGCCTTGTCGTCGTTGATGCCGTCGGCCACTACAGGACTTGGCAGAGAGGCTGAGGAGGACTCCACCTTGGTGTCGTCCGATTCGACGCTCTTGGTGTCCGACTCGTCGTGTGCGGTCGCGGCTGTTGCTGCTACCGCTGCTGCTGCTGCTGCTTCTGCCGTCTTGGCCTTGGCCACCTCCAATTTGTCCACGTCCGAGCCGTCCACCAGATCACCCACCCACGTGCGTGCAACCGGTATGCCGTTGATCCGCAGCATCTGCAGGATCGCCCGCAGGTTCAGCCGGATCGTGCGCTCCGGCTCGACCGCGCCAAACACCTTCTTCGTCAGCCACGGGAACAGCAGCCCAAAATCGCTCTGGTTCAGGTGCGCGCTGTTCTCCACATAAAAGAAGTTGGGCTCTGCCAGCCGAACGCCGCTCTCCGGGCGCTCGTACGCTGCCGGCGACACCACATCGGCCGACGGGTCGGGCGACAGAATCTTGGCCGTCGCGTGCAGGTGCGGCTTCCACTTGACAAAGCTCTCCGACTCTACCGCCAGCAGACCCGTGCCGCCGGGCGCCGTAGGCACATCGGCGTACACCGGCAGAGGTAGGTCGTGCAGTGCCGTCTGCGTTGGCGACAGCAGCGGGAAACACCACATGTCCAGCAGGATAGTCGGGCTCTTCTCTGTGATCTGGGCCCGCAAGCGCGACCGCAGCTGCGGCGTGAACAGTGGGTTGGCCGAGTTGGCAACCGCTGGCACGTCGGCGTAGTATGTCGTCTTAAGCAGCTGCACAATCGAGGCCGACCCGAAACTGTGGCCAGCCCAGATAATATCGCCGGGGTTGTGCACTTCCAGCTTATCGGCAAACTGGTGTAGCGCGCTCGCGGGTGTCGACGTGTTGAGATTGCGCAGTCCCGCGCTAGGTGAAGAAGAAGAAGAGGAAGGAGAAGAAGGTGAAGAGGAAGAAAAACCGTCCTCGTCGACCCTGAGTACAGCGTCGTGCACGAGCCCAAGCTCCCACAGCCGCACCCGCAGCTGCTGGTCGCGCTTCTCCCAGATCTCCGCCGTCTCATTGTGCGGAATACGGTCGTACAGCACCTCGCTACGCCGGTTCTGTTTGAAAAACCGGGTTTGCTGCTCGGGGTCGCGGATAAACGACACTACAGAACTGCCGTCGCGGTGCTCGGGGCACACTACGACAACACCGTGCGACGCTACAGAGCCAGCAACGTGTGAGTACGCATTGCGGCTGCCGCCTAGGCCGTGCGAGAACACCATCGTCGGCCACCGCCCGCTCGGCGTGTTGGGCTCGAGCAGGGCTGCATTCTTCAGCGCCGGGATCGTCGTGTAGTGTAGATGGCGCGGCAGGAAAGAAACGAATTCGGCCAGCATGGGGCCGATGCCCAGAAACTGCGTGTACGCCGACACATGTGACCGCTGTGGTGCTGGCAGCCAGTTGATGCGCTTTGGTGCAGGGCTGGCGTCGGCGACGTCCGGAGAAGTCGGATAGAAGATGCGGAACTGCACAGTGTGGATGTGGGCGCCGTGGGCTGGCGCTGGGCTCGGCGACTCCAGGTCGGATACGGGTATCTCAACGTCGACCGTGCCGACCTTGTAGGGACCGGTGTACTCGGGGAATGCTGGCACGGGGTTCAAACGAGTAAAGTACGAGCCAATCTTGGCAGCAGTGCCAGAAGTAGCCATTGTGTAGATGTGTATTAGATTGCAAAAGCTCGGATCGTAGATGTTGTAGTATATGGTAGTATATGGAGATAGGTCGCAGATGTGATGGACGTAGATCGCAGTCGTTGATGGCGATTGGCAGATTGCTGATTGATGCGCTGTTGAGCCGCGTGATAGGAAGACGAGAAGAGTCGAGTTGATCGATTCGAGATGGAACCAACTTCAAAATGGTCGAGATGTCTAGTTGGTGATGGAAAAGTCGGTGATGCTCAAGTGACCGATGCTGACTCTTAAAGCTGTCGGGGTGGTCGAAAGGCCCGTCAGGCAAGACAAGTCTGGGTCGTTTGCGTGCTTTGTCTGAGGTCTGAGGTCTGAGATGCCTAGTGTCTAGGATGAAGGTGCGATAGGCAATGGTTGATCGAAGACGGAAAGAGAGGCGACAGCGATTTCGGAAAAAGGGAAAGAACGAAGAAAAGGGGGAATAAACGAAAGGAAAGGAAGAAAAGGAATGATCACGAGACAATCAGAGAAGATGAAAGAAGAAACAAAAGAAAGGGGAAGGAGCGGCGCAGAAAAAAGAACACCAAAGATATGAGACGAATAGGAAGACAGGGAAGGAGCAAACAGCCTGACGGTGACATGCGTCAGAGAAAAAGGAAAGAGCCAATACGCCGTAAAGCAATTAAACTTGTTAAAAGTATTATTGCAATAATAGAAACTATATTAGATCTAATCAATATATCATACGTCAGTACTCTCTGCAAGTCTCCTGAAAGTCACCCAAGACGTGCAGCGTATCGCAACGACAAACGAGCCCCGTATGCAGCAGGCTGTGTCAATGTAGTAAGAGATTGAATGCGCCAGCCTATCTTATCTTGGAAAAGACCAGAGCAGCGTCATCTTGCTGGCGCAGACGCTGACTGAGGGAAGCCAGGGAGCGAGCACAAGTAGAAAAAGAAGAAAACGAGAAGCCTGGAAGCCTATGACGACCCAATTATTGCTGTTTTCAGAAGTCTAGCGCCTGCGCTATTGGCGTACTGGCTATGTAACGCAGTCTCGCGTCACTCCGTGGCCCGTCTTCTGTCTGCTTCCATTACTACTATGTATGTACATAGTATGTACTCTACGGTGTATTATCTGCTGCGGTCACTCTCTACAGAGCATTCCAGGCAGTCGAATTCCGCCGATTCTGTCTGTGCTCTCGTGGCATATTGCTGAAACAGGCAAAGATCAGAGGCTGTCTGGAGGAAATGGCCGAACTGGCTGAAGCCCAAAGTCACTGAATATGTGCAAGGTAACTCAGACTACTATGTAATTGCCTGGCTGATGGGCTGATGAGTTGTCGGTTTGATTCTTAACATGCCGGATCAGTTGCTGTTGACGTGTAGTGAGGTCATACAGGACGCATGTGAAAATGATTCAACTCATTGAATTTCTGAATGCAGTCAACGTAGAGCCTTGTACATATTTTTACTGTCGCGTGATGTTGGAGAAGAAAAAAGAAAAAACGAAAGAGAAAAAAGAAAACCTTTAGACTAAAAAAGAAGGAAAACAGAAGATTCTTCGCCGCGGACTTCAACGGGCTTGGCCGTCGGTGTTCGGAACCAGTTAGCGCCAGGGCACCACGGTGATCATGATCCGTGGCGGCATTTTACGTATTTATGTACTTTAGTATGTACTGCACTTGTTAGCATGTCAACCTTTCTGTAACGTGCAGTTGTACGTAGTGAAAAAATAGTTCTTGAAAGGTCTGCACTGCGTCACCATCTGCAAGGATGAAATGGCTGTCAACTCCAGTGACGACAACTCGTTCTATTCAAGCCTAGCAACGATCATAAATTGTGAATTGTATACTAATGAATTATAAACAAGATCATACATCGATTCGGTACTCGATCCGGAGCCAGGTCTAGGTGAAGCTGGTAATAAACAGCTTACGGCTTCGGTGATTACATAAGCAATATCAATGAGCATCGAGGGGCTCATCTAGCTGCTGATTGAGGTTGGACAGATGCTATTGATTCTCAGAATTTCTTAGTATCTTTACTGAAGAACTTGGAGTCCTTAGACGCCAGAAACGAGGCTGAGATGGAAGACATGTGCATAGTAGTCTAGACGTCAAATTGCACCTCAAGATTAGTCATCTCCACATCCGCCCCGCGTGGGCCCGCCTCATAATTGACGACATAACGACATGGCTTATAAATTCAGTATTGATATCAGCTCGTACGCCGTCGGCATTCCCCCATAATTCGCACTTCAAACACACACAAACAACAAGATGTTTACCGGAATCGTTGAAGACGTAGGAGGTATGTTGAAGACTTCTGAGATTTGTAAAGAAACACACTAACAGAAAGACATCATCGAGCTCAACCCTCATGATGAGACTGGCGGCACCTCGCTGCTCGTCCAGGTCCCTGCCGACTCCCAGCTGCTGCAGGACTGCCACCTCGGCGACTCTATCGCCATCAACGGCGTCTGCCTCACGGTCACAGATTTTGACGGCTCCAAGGGCCAGTTCAAGGTCGGCGTCGCCCCCGAGACCCTGCGCCTCACGAACCTCGGCTCGCTCGCCACCGGCCACCGCATCAACCTCGAGCGTGCCGTGCGCGCAGACACCCGCATGGGCGGCCACTTTGTCCAGGGCCACGTCGACACCATTGCCACCATCACCAAGGTTGCCGCCGACGGCAACGCCCAGACCATGCGCTTCTCGCCGCGCGACAAGGCCGTACTCAAGTACATAGTGTACAAGGGCTTTATCGCCCTGGACGGCACATCGCTGACTGTCACCGCCGTCAACGACGCTGAGTCGTATTTTGAGGTAATGCTGATTGCCTACACGCAGTCGCGCGTCGCCTTGGCCGCTAAGCGCGAGGGCGAGACCATCAACATCGAGGTCGACATGATGGCCAAGTACGCCGAGAAGGCCATGGCCGGCTACCTCGAGACCATGGCCGGCGGAAGCGGTGTCGCCGAGCTTGTCCAGCGGACCGTTGACGCAGCCCTCAAGAAGTAATCTGTCAAATGATGTAATCAAATGTAATTTAAAGGGACCAATGTACATATAAAAAATATAAGCCAACGCCTGGTATCATCCGTGCCATCCTAGGCAGTAGCCAAGTACTAATCAAAAGAAGTAAAACAGCGACTCTGAAAGAAGGAAAAAAAAAACCCAAAAAAACAACACAACTACACCGGCCTCACACCCTATGCTTCGGCCCATGTTTCCGCCAGCTTCTCAGATACAGGCTTCGTCACCCGCCGCTTTAATCCTGGCAGATTACCCAGAACATCCGACACCATCCCGCGCTTGCGCTTGCGGATATCAGACAGCCCTATGTCGTCGTCCGCCGCCACCTCCAGGTCCACCTTTTCGTAGGCCACCACAAACTCGGCCGGCGTGCTCCATTTCTTTTGGATCTCCAGCGCCTTCTCGCCTGTCACGCCGCGCGTGCACATCAGCATCTTGAGGAAAACATCGCGCAGTGTTAGTGAGTCCGTCTTGGACGACATGGATGCAAACGCAGGGTACGAAATGCACACGCGCTCGGTGCTGCCAATGCCCGCCGCTGCTGCCGCTTTTCGAAGAAGAGGCAGGTGGTTCTTCATCGTAAGGGCCGACGTCGGGACCACGTGCAGCGGCCGGCTTTCGTAACGTTTGGCCAGACGCTTGGTTAGCCTCGCAAGGTAGCCAATAGTCTCGTCGACCGTGCGCGTCTTCTTGACAAAGTAGCCATTGGTCACTTGCGTCGCCGCTATAGACGTCTGCATCGCGTCTTCGTACTTGTGCAGCACGTCCGCGTCCAGCCCGCTTTCTTCAATCACATACACCACATGGCCCAGCCCACACTTGCCCAGCCGAAACTTTTGTTCGCGGAATCGCCCGTCCTTGATACTGCTGACCAAGTCGTCTTGCCGCTTGCGCTCCACAATCCAGTCCAGCACCACCTCGTCTGTGCCCGCCGCGTCACCGCTCATGCGCTCTAGCAGGCTCTTGTCGTGCACCTTGGCAACCCACATCGCATCGCCCAGCGCCAGAGGACGCACAATCGGCTTGGCATCCTTTTTGGCAAACTCGTCCTCCATATACGTCCGCTGGCCCGTGACGCGCTCGCGGTTGTCTAGCACGAGCTGCACAGTAAAGGACCCGGGCGGCAGAACGATTGGGTCAATGTCGGGAAGCGTCTCTTCAGTCACCGTCGTGCCGTCGGGGATCAGGTCGGCCAAAGCTGTACCATCGACATTGGTTGCTGCCGAGGCATCTGCTGGCGTGTGGTCCGCGCCGAGATTGCTACTCAAAACTTGCCGGAACCGGTTGGCCACTTCCCAGCCCTCTTCTGTCAGCGCATACCGTTTTGTTGGCCGACCGCGCTCGGCCACGAGGTCGTTACTTATGAGCGTCTTGATCGATTCCCATGCCGTGTAGAATTTTCCGGGTGGCCGTATACTAAAGGATGCGTCGCAGTGCGGCTGTCCGAGCTCAATGATCTCCGCCTTGGTCATCCACTCGCGCCCACCCTCGTTCTCAGGCGCCGACAGCCCCATGACAATACCGTAGCCGCCCTGCCGCAGGGCCGGCACATAGGCCTTTTTCCGCCGCTTTGGGCGTGCGTTCAGAATAGAGGGGTCAGCCGACGGGTCTGCAGCGCGGTCGCGCAAGCTCGATGTGCCCGGTGCAGTGGCTGCTATCCGATCGCGGTCGGCAGCCGGCAGACGCTTCTTCTTAGGGACGGGCAGCCCATTGGCCTCGCAGTGCTGTCTAAGCCGGTCAAGGAGACGGCTGCACGTCTTTGGTCCGAATCCCTTGAGCACGACGAGCTGGTCCGGGTGCTCGAATCGGATCGGGCATGCACGCAGCGACTCGTACGCGTTGCGGTAGGCGATGACGCCCTTGGTGTTGCGCTCCTTGGCCTGATCCCACCACTCCTTGACCCAGGCCAGGAACAGGGGGTTGGCGCAGTCGGCTGAGTCGTTTGACATGGCCGGCATAAATTTTGTAGAAAAATATTCCAGATCTTCAGATCCAAGACGCAAAGGATGGAAGTAAACAAAAAAAGACAGGAAAATACGGCAAAAACATCCAATGCAGCCGGTCTGATCCCTCCAGACAGCAACGCCGCGGGCTGACTAGCGGAGGTGATGTTCACAGAGATGCAAAGTTTCCGTCAACTTTGTCTTATTTATTTTTCGTCGATTTTTCGCGTATTTTATTGACTCTGCTGCTCGTCGTGTTAGTCGCCGTCGCTCTTTGTCGATATGGCTGCAGGCTGCATGGCATTGATCTTGGTTGCTCTCCACCCGCTAGGCAGGATGCCGTCCGGACAACTAATAATAAAAACGTTGCATGGGAAAAGTCCACGCTACTGCGCGTGCCCAAATAGTGCCAATAACGGTCACGTGTGTCAATTTGCACCATCTATGACCTCACTATTCCTCTCTGAAGGCCCCTGTTTCGGTCGCAATGGCCCAAAGCGGCCTAGAGTAGCCTGGCCTGGTAGGCGCTAAAGTGTTTCGCATCGCCCAGGTCAGCGGGGCTGAGCGCTGTGTGTCCATTGATTGTTACGGAGAAGGGGCCCTAAATTGGAGTAAAGTACTTAGTTATTGACGTGAGATCGTCAGCCCCAGTGCATCAAGCCACCGAAAGTCACCAAAGTGTACTGTCGGGCGTATAAAGCGGCGAAGATACTTTTTATGTAATCGGAGGCCTGGCCATTCACTGCACCACGTTGCCGGCTTGGTCCATCGTTCTTTCTTGTTTTGGCCGTTTACCGTTGCCGGTTGAACGCCTTAAACTTCCAGGGTTGCACCTTCCTCCTGCCCCTCACCACCTTGAGTAGGTACGATGCACACGAAGAGTTCGTGTAAAGTATATAAAACACTGTCCCTTCCGACATCGTCTGGCCGAATTGCCCGTAGCCCCTTCTCATTTCGTCGATCAAGACATTGCTGAAGACAGCTCTTTCCTCTGTCCAATTCCTATCACAATTGCAAGTACTAAGTAAGTCCATAACATCTCACTTCTCTTCTTCCATTCTTTCTCATCTAGCGTGGCCGCTGGGTGTATCCCTCTCTTAGCTCGGCATGTAGCTCAGTCCCTTCGTGTTAGCTCTTAGCTTTCCACGACTCCTAAACAAGCCGTTGTCATGCTCGTTGCCTCCGTCGTTCCTTCCCTTTTTGTAAACAAGATGTATCGCCGCCAGTTCGAGGCATTTTCACTTTAAGTTATATAATATATTCTAAATATATCATGCTGACCGCCTTGTCCCTACTTTAGCCTCACATCGGCCGATACCACCTTTCCACTCTCGCCTTTTCTCGTCCTCGATTTTGTCTCCTCTTCTCGCCTCCTCGTGTCACCCACTCTCGCCCAGACCCCTCCCAGCTGTCCTTCGTATATACACAGATAGCTGCACCGGTTTCCCCACTTCTCAGCCTCGTCGTCGCTCTTCGTGTCCTCTCTTTTCCTCTCTCTTCTCTCTTCTTTTATCTCTCTCTCCTCCAACCCTCTCTCTCCTCTCTTCCCAATCGCCACCCACACATCCACACAATGGCCGACCAAAAGATCCTCGATGCTTCCAAGCAGCACGCTACCAAGCCCGGCCACGTCTTCAAGTATGGCACCGCTGGCTTCCGGATGAACTCGGACCTGCTGGACGGCGTTACGTTCCGTGTTGGTCTGCTCGCCGGCCTGCGCAGTCGCAAACTCGGCGGCCAAGCCATTGGCGTCATGATCACTGCCAGTCACAACCCGCCTGCCGACAACGGTGTCAAGATTGTCGACCCCATGGGCGAGATGCTCGAGCAAGAGTGGGAGTCGTACGCCACCAAGCTCGTCAACTGCGCCGACGACGAGTCGCTGCTCGAATACTACCACAAGCTGGCCTCGACGCTCAAGATCGACCTCGCTAGCCCCGCCAAGGTTGTCTACGGCCGCGACACACGCCCTTCGGGCCACACCCTGGCCATTGCCATCGCCGACGCTCTCAAGGCTACCGACGTTGAGGGTGTCGACTACAAGATCCTGACCACACCCCAGCTGCACTACCTGACGCGCTGCACAAACACCGAGGGCACGCCACTGTCGTACGGTAAGACCAGCGAGGTGGGATACTACGAGAAGATGGCTGAGGCCTTTGTTGGCTCGCTGCGCGGACGCAAGGTCAACGGCCAGCTGGTCGTGGACTGCGCCAACGGCGTCGGTGGCCCGAAGCTGCATGAGTTCCTCAAGTACCTCACCGGCAAGGTCGACATTAACATCAAGGTCGTCAACGACGACGTCCTGCGGCCCGAGATCCTGAACCTGGACGTAAGTACATTATGTTTGGTAGCACCAACTCCTATTATTACAGACTGCTAACCTGACCACAGTCCGGCGCCGACTTTGTCAAGACCAAGCAGCGGGCTCCTCCCAGCCCCAAGCCCGAACCCGGTGTGCGGACCTGCTCGTTCGACGGCGATGCTGACCGCCTCATCTACTACTGGACCGACCCTGATACTGGCTTCTTCATGCTGGACGGCGACCGTATTTCCTCGCTTGCCGCCTCATTCATCTCCGACCTTGTGCGCGCCGCCGACCTCGAGGACGACCTGCGCATTGGTGTTGTTCAGACCGCATATGCCAACGGCGCTTCTACCCAATACATCACCCAGCACCTGCGCCTGCCCGTCGTTTTCACGCCCACTGGTGTGAAGCACCTGCACCATGCTGCCAACGACTTTGATGTCGGAGTCTACTTTGAGGCTAACGGCCACGGCACTGTTCTGTTCTCTGCAGATGCCATCCAGCTGTTCAAAAACAAGGCACCCCAGTCGCCGGCGCAAAAGGAGGCACTGGACACTCTGGCATCCTTCAGCGATCTGATCAACCAGACTGTCGGTGATGCTCTGTCCGATATGCTGATGGTCGAGGTCATTCTGGCGCATAAGGTGTGGACCCTGCGTGACTGGGCACAGACATACAACGACCTTCCAAACCGGCTTGTGCGTGTCGAGGTGAACGACAAGGATGTCTTTTTGACTACAGATGCGGAGCGCAAGCTAAGCCACCCGCACGGCGCGCAGGACGAGATTGACCAGTGCGTGAAGAAGTACACCAACGCGCGGTCGTTTGCACGTGCATCGGGCACAGAGAACGCCTGTCGTGTGTATGCCGAGGCCGCAACACGTGTTGAGGCCGACGAGCTGGCAAAGCAGGTTGCTCTGATCGTCTCGCACTACGGTGGCACGAACTAGGGCGTCGCGCCGCCGGAAGTGGACATAACCGTGACCGGAGCACACAGCGGTGTGCCGACACGCAAACTGCCGTCATCCAAGGTGACGCCTGTTTTTGGGGCGGAAACAACGTGCATGCAGCCGCCACGGGACCATGTGGAAATCCGGCCACAGTCGCCTCTCCCGAAATCGAGCTTTTATAGGGCCGATGAAAAGTGAGAAGCTGTTGGCTGGCTGGGTCTGAGGTTGAAGAAGAAAACTGATGACAGCGAATGTTTATGCTGTTAAATGCTTATTTATGAAAATGATTTTATTCCATGTTATGGCTATGTTATGGCCATATTACGAACGTGTTATGGCAATGGTGGCAATTAAAATATGCCACATCAATCGTCATGTTTGAACATGAAAGTACGCTTTTGTATATCTTAAGATCTAACCAGGATCTAAAAGACGTGAATGATAGCCCTCTGTTTTTTTGTAACAACTTCAAGGCCCCAAGACAATGCAAGAGTAAATGACAGGCACATGTTTATATGACGGTATATAGAACCCCACGACACGGCGGTACAAATAAATAGAAAACAAATAGCAATGATAATGATTAAAAGAGACAAAAGAAACAAGACCAGAGAAAAGCAAACAAGATGAAAAGGTTAAAGCAAATCCACCAACACCAGTCATTGACTATCCCAATAGCCTTTTTTTTATGAGTCTATCAGCACGAGCACGCATATGCACGGCGCTTAGCACATGCGGTACTTGCAGACACCCTCGCCAGTGCGGGTAGAGTCGGTGGTCTCCAGCTTGTACTTGACAGTGATGTCGAGGTCGCGCTTGTTCTTGTCGTTGGGCCGGTTGTCAATCTCGCAGCGAATCTGCTCACCCTCACGGACAATAAGGTCGTCGTTGAGGTAGAAGACGGTCTGCTTCCAGTGGGTGTACTTGGTGTGGGGGCCGGTCGAGAAGCGCACGGGCTTGTGGCAGGCGGAGAACTCAATGTCGAACCAGGCGACGAGAGCGTGGACGTAGTCGTCGCGCTTGCAGACGAGGTCAAAGGCCGTGTTGAAGGCGAGGTCATCGGTGGTGCAGGTGTACAGGTCCAGGTTGAGGACCGGGCAGGGGTCGGTGACGACGGCCTTGATCTCGACGGTGTCGACGAGGGGCTCAGACAGGGCGGTCTTCTTGAGGGGCGAGTAGTCGAAACCGTAGACGTTGTCCCAGAAGCCAATCTTCTCGTCCTTGTAGTCGCCGTCCTCAATACCGGCGGCAAAGATGGTAGCCTTGTCGGGGAAGATGAGGCCGTCCTTGGCAAGGTAGCGGTCACGGGCGTACAGGACGGTGTCCAGCATGCTCTCGTACAGAAGGAAGTAGCCCATCCACTCGGAGATGATGATGTCAACGTGCTCAAAAGGCAGCTTGACGTCCTCCATCTTGCCCTGGAGCAGGGTGATCTTGTCGGACAGGCCGTTGACCTCGACGATCTCGCGGGCCTTGAAGATGATGGTGGACATGTCGACACCGATAACGTGCTTCGCACCGGCCTTGGCGGCAAACATGGACAGGATAGCAGTACCGCAGCCAACGTCGAGGACAACCTTGTCCTTGAAGAGGTGCTTGTTCTGGACAATGGCGTTCATGTAGCTTCGTGTGCGGACCTCGTCCTTGAGCATCTCCTCGTGAATGCCATGGTGGTTGTAGCTAGAGAGTTAGTATGGTGGACGAATGACGAAACCAGAGATATATCTTGATCAATGCTCACCTGTTGAAGTAGTGCTGCTCAGAGTGCTCCATGGACTTGATCTTCTGCTCGTGAGTCTCGACGTCCATGGCGTCGCCGGTGGGCTTGGTGGCATCCATGGTGGTGGTAGAGGTGGGGTGTATAATGTGGAGGGAGTCGAGGATCGAGGTAGGAAGAGAGGTTGAAGAGAAGAGGGCAAGGGACGGGAAAGAGAGAGGAGAGAAAGATGAAAATATGAAAATGTGAAAAGATGAGGAAGTCAGAGAGAAGTGAGGAGGAGAAGAGAGGATGCGACGTCAAAAGAATGGGCAGAAACGGCAGGAGGACTTCAAAAAGTCGGCAAGCCTAAAAGAGAAAAGGTAAAAGATATAAAATGGGTCTTCTGCGCCGTTTGGGGGGGTTTTAGAGGGCGCGGGCGAATCAAGAGGGCGCTGGGCAGAGAAAAGAGGAAGAAGGGCAAAAAGAAGAATGGCAGAAAAAAAACAGCAAAGAATAAAGAGAAAATCAAAGCTAGTGGTATAGGAAGGCGGTGAAGAGCTGAGTAAAACAAAGTGAAGACTGAAAAACAGATTGGGAAGGGGCAAATTGTTGGTATAAGATGAACGGATGGGAATAAGTAGAATTCAATGAGAATAGAAACTAAAATCCAAATCGACTGTCAAAGCAAAAGCCTACGTCCAAAATGCCATTCAGCTGAAAGACCTGATCAACATCGTTACTATGCCAGCGCATTGAAAAATCAGATGCCAGCAGGAAGAAGGAAGAAAAAGCAGCGAGCAAAACGCAGCAAATGAGTTAAAATAAATATAGATATTTAATAGGAAACTCGAAAAATGGACTGCCCCGCTAAGCTAGCAATAGAAATTCTGCCGCAATAAACGCGGGCGGGCGGTGAGTAGTAAGAAGGAAAATCTTATCGATAACACTGTCGTGGCGCATGCTTCAGCCACGCTGCACCGTATTACTGCTTTAATCACACGTCTTATCGCCCGCTCTCCACCAGGTTACGTAGTGCTGCTTCAGGGTCAAGAGGCCCACTTATTGGTCGTTTTACACCTGTTCTGTACTCGAGCTCCATACTCTCCATACTCTCCATACTGAGAAGGAGCTCACCCACAGCTGTCGACCACACTCTACGATCCGCGGCCACGACGTCTCCTCTTCTCTTATATCCCACCGTCCACCGCATAGTCGTGCCAGGACAGCCACCGCCCATTCTCAAGACCGGCTCTTGTTTTATTCATTTCATTTCTGTTGTCTACTTATTTCTCACATACAGCATCCTCTACAACATGGCTCTCCGCCAGCTGGCCCTCCTCGTCGGCCTCCTGGGAGCGGCCCATGCCGACACCTCGCCGTCTTCCGCGGCCGACTTCAAGGATATCAACCGCCTGAACAATGAGAGCCTTCTCTGGGGCCCCTACCGCCCTAATCTTTACTTTGGTGTGCGCCCACGCATTCCCCAGAGCTTGGTCTCTGGCCTGATGTGGGGACGTGCCGACACATACACCGACCTCCAGAACCGTGAGTTGAAGTAGACTGGCTTCAAGAACCAATTGTTTCCAAGTATATTCTAACAAGCAGATGTCCGCTACACGTGTGAACAGAATGAGGGCATGGAGGGCTACGGCTGGGACGAGTACGACACACGGTCGGGCGGCACCCAGACGATCCACGACATTGGCAACAAAATAGACATCACTACATCCTTTATCAAAGTGCCCGGCGGCCAGCACGGCGGCAGCTGGGGTGTCCGAATCAAGGGTGTGCCACGAGAGTCCCTCACCAACGAGAACAGCGATGAGCCTGACAGCCCGATCAAGACCATGGTGGTCTTTTACCTCGCACAGGAAGAGCACGGCGTCCCTATCCATATCAAGGACGTGTCCGGCCACGACTGGGACGACCTTGGCTTCGACGGCGACGTGACATTCGAGGGCGCATCCACCGGCCTGGGCGGCTACAAAGTCGTCGTCACCAAGGGCACCGGCGGCCACCCCTTTAGCGACCACGCATACTCGGCCCAGCGCGATCTCGAAAAGACGGTTGTGCAGACGCTGAATGCGCCGTCGGAGCACCTGTGGCAGGCCAAGCCGGTGCTGTTCCAGCAGATCAAGCAGACTGTCGATGAAGTCATTGCCGCATACGACTCCAACGACGCGCCGCCGCCTTGGCAGGTATACCAACTGGCCAACAAGCCAGGCAGCGGCAACTTGCAGCTCGTGCAGAGAATGTTCCAGGGCGAGTTCGAGTTTGACGTCATCTTTTCGAGTGCGTCGGCTGGCAAGGAGGTGACAAGCGCCGACGTGACCAAGGAGATTCGCACGGCACAGCAGTCGTTTGGCAAGCGTTTTACGTCTGTGTTCCCGCTGCAGGCTCCGTACACGGCTGCCAAGTCGGCCGTGGAAGACTCCAGCAAGGCGTACCTGGCGTTTGCCAAGAGCATGTTTTCCAATCTCATTGGTGGAATCGGCTACTTTTACGGCCACGGCATTGCCGACCGGTCGTACTCGTCGGCATACGAGGAGGAGGACGAGGGCTTCTGGCATGAGGCGGCCGCAGCACGTGCCGAGCACAAGGAGCAGCCCGATGGACCGTACGAGCTCTTCACCAGCATCCCGTCGCGGCCCTTCTTCCCTCGTGGTTTCCTGTGGGACGAGGGCTTCCACCTGCTGCCCATTAGCGACTGGGACCTGGACCTGACTATGGAGATTGTGCGCAGTTGGTTCGGTCTTATGGACGAGGACGGCTGGATTGCGCGCGAGCAGATCCTGGGCGCCGAGGCCCGCAGCAAGGTGCCGCCCGAGTTCCAGATCCAGTACCCGCACTATGCCAACCCGCCGACGCTCTTCTTTGTCGTCGACAAGTTTGTGGCACAGCTGCGCGACGTCATTGACGGCAAGACGACTGCCTCATCCGCCTCGGACAGTGCATTCCTGAGCAACCCCGAGGCCGGTCTCGAATACCTGCGCGAGCTGTACCCGCTGCTACGCCGGCAGTACGACTGGTTCCGCCGCACCCAGGCCGGCGACATCAAGTCGTACGACCGCGAGGCTTTCTCGACGCGCGAGGCCTACCGCTGGCGCGGTCGCACCGAGGCACACGTCCTCACCAGCGGCCTCGATGACTACCCGCGCCCGCAGCCACCGCACCCGGGTGAGCTGCACGTCGACCTCATGTCATGGATGGGCATGATGACCAAGTCGCTGATCAACATTGCGTCGATTGTGGGCGGCGAGACGGTGGAAGAGCTCAAGAGCCTGCGCACGATTGAGACGGCCATTCTGCGCAACCTCGACGACCTGCACTGGTCCGAGGCCGAGGGCTGCTACTGCGATGCCACCATTGACGACTACGAGGAGAACCAGCTTGTGTGCCACCGCGGCTATGTGTCGATGTTCCCTCTGCTTGTCGGTCTGCTGGAGCCCAGCGACCCCAAGGTCGGCCGTCTGCTGTCGGGCCTGATTGGCGACGAGTCGGAGCTATTCAGTGCCCACGGCCTGCGCAGTCTGAGCAAGAAGAGCACGCTGTACGGCACGGCCGAGAACTACTGGCGCAGCCCTGTGTGGATCAACATCAACTACCTGGCGGTTGTGCAGCTGCACCGCCTCGCGACGACGGCGGGCCCCTTCCAGGCCGAGGCGGGCACGCTCTACAACAAGCTGCGGCGCAACATTGTGGACACGGTATATGCGAGCTGGGCTGAGACGGGCTTCGCGTGGGAGCAGTACAACCCCGAGACGGGCAAGGGCCAGCGGACGCAGCACTTCACGGGCTGGACGTCGCTGGTGGTCAAGATCATGACGATGCCCGAGGTGGACGTCGGGCACGCGCGGGATGAGCTGTGAGCTGTCGAAGAGTGCGAGGAAATGACCAAAATGGTGTACGATATAAAGCTAGCATTTGAGATGCAATTTGGCACATAGTGAATAGACGAAGAAAGGCGCATATTTTAAACCCAGCGCTGACAGTCGCAAGTAAAACACACTCAGAAATATAATTACATCTAGAAGAACCCATCGACGATACCCATCAGCATTATTCGGTGCCGGCAATTTCCACTGACAAGAGACGGCAGTACAGTTCTTGCAAATGGCCCAAAAGAACGACGAGTCTGGTTAGCGTAGTTGTGCTCTTACAATTTCATGGCAACCTCTTATCGCTATCGTCCTTATCTGACTCTCACTCATAACTGGCTAGATAAGTATATCTCCACTGTAATTAAAATTTACGAACTCTTTGATCTGGTGTCGGATTTTCTCTTTTTTTCCCGCTTCCTCACCACCGCCATCACCACCTCTATACTGTCATCATCCCGTCAACCACATCGCACCCTCCGCTCTTCACCTAAACCACCCACATCTACCAAACAACCGCCACAATGCATCTTATGTGCACCATCGACGAGAGCGGCAAGCGCCTCTACACCCTCAAGAAGACCACCGCCGACGGCAAGGTCACCAAGTCTGCCCACCCTGCCCGCTTCTCGCCCGATGACAAGTGGTCGCGCCAGCGTGTCACCCTGAAGCGCCGCTTCGGTCTGCTGAAGCTTGAGAAGCAGTAAATGTGATGGAGAGACTGGGCGGCGGCAGTGGCCGCAGTGGCGGTAGCGACACTGGCACGAAGGGCACGGGGCTCGACATGCTGTCTTGACGACATGATTCGTCTCGATCGTTTGGCCAGACTTTGCTCAGTTTTCGATCTCTGTTTCGTTAGCGAGCAAGCTGCATCGGCTCTACTGTGCATCCTTGATGTCATTTCGGCTCTCGCTGGAGCTCATCAAGGCCGACTTCAATCCCACTCGATGTTTTCGCCCCTGCATCAAACATGGAGCTGCACTCGCCCTGCTACACCCACCCAACTACCTTTTCTTATTGCATCTACTCTGGCATCTGCTTGCTACTGGTTGTTTCGTTGCTTTTGGCATATTCCTGTTATCATTTACTTTTTACTTGTTTGAGGCATACCCTCTGGACGGCGTTTTCTATGGGCGGACATTACGGCTGTATCATTTATAAAAGTTATTCTCACGAGAACAAGCGCATGTGACCTTTGAATGCTATCATCACTCTGACCATAAAGTAGTTTCAATGGTTGAATTCGGTAGATTCGAAAGTAGAAACCCTAGCAGATCTAAACGCCAAACTAAAATCCAGACGACAACATAATGCGGAAAATGCATCAAAGAAGAAACAACCCAACTTTTATCCCATCATGACCGTGAATAGAAACGAGTATATGCAAAGAGGCAGACGCAGACGCAGACGCAGACGCAAACACAAAGACACACACAAACAGACGCAATGACAACGTCTAGTTGCGCTTCTTGGCATTGACGTTGCGGCCCGCGCCCACCTTGATGCGCTGCGACGTCGAGTTGCGGTAGCCCGTCAGGATGCCCGGCAGGTAGTCCATATCCATCAGGTCCCGCACGTTGCCGCGCCGCTCCTCGCGCTTCTGCTCCTCCGTCTTGCGCGTAAACTCTTGCTGGTCCTCCGACAGGATCAGGTCCCGGCCCCAGCCGCCCGAGCCGCCGCGCCCGCCCTGTGTCGCCGCCGCCAGCTTGCCGCTCGCGCTGCCGTGGATCGGCTTGGGCACGCTGTACACGTTGCCGCGCTTGTTGTACTGGAAGTTCTTCTTGAGGTGGATCTTGAACTCGCCCGTCGTCGCGTCCGTCGAGCAGCTCGTGCGCGTCAACGTCGCCTGGCCGCACTGCGGGCAGAACTGCTTGTCCATCTTGCGCGTCACCGTGAAGCAGCCGTGGCAGCGCAGGACCCACGTCTTGACGCGCGTGATGCGGTCCAGGTCGGTCGACAGCAGGTTGAGGTTGATGCGCAGCGCCACGTTTTGCATGGCGAAATCGGCCGTCAGCAGCGCGGCCTGCAGGCGCACCTTGGTGTCCTGCAGCGACTGCGTCGGGGCGCCGCCGCGGGCCTCGCGGGCCTGGATCTTCTTGAGGTTGGCAGGCGTGATCCACTCACCCTCGTTTTCGTCCTCCTCTTCCTCCTCGGCATTCTCCTCGGCATTCTCATCCTCAACAACAGTGTCCGCAGACTCGGTCTCGGCAGTTCCAGAAGCTTCAGCCGTCTTGGCAGCCTCAGCAGCCTCCGAAGACGCAGGGGCCTCCTCAGTCTCGGAAGATGCAGGAGCATCTTCTGTCTTGTCCTCCACGGCCAGGTCAGCAACCTTGTCCTCGAGTGACTCGGTAGCCTCGGTGGCCGCGATGGCCTCGGTGGCCTCGGTAGCCTCGGCAGTCGCAGGGGCCTCAGTATTGGCCTCTGAAGTCTCAGTCTCAGCCTTGGCTGCTGCTGCCGCAGCAGCGGCAATGGCGGCCGGCGACTTGCCATTGACGCCCTTCTGCGTCGGCGTGTTCCGCAGCCGCCAGTCGCCGCCGTTGCGCTCGCACTCCAGCTCGTACGTCAGCGCAATCAGGTACAGATCAGGCTTGCTCAGCACCTCCAGATCACCCGTGCGGCGCGCAAAGTCCGTCACGAACTTGACACTGGCCGGCGTGGGTGAGCGGAACGTCAAGAAGGGCAGCAGCTGCAGCTCGACACGCGCGCGCGTGGCCGGATCGCGGATCTCGTCGAGGACCGAGGGGATGGTGACGAGCACCTCGGCCTGGGCGACGAGGGTGCTGATGGCAATGTCGTTCTTGATAAGAGGACCGGTATCGACGATCAGTGTGTGGATGGGTTTTGAGTTGTCGACAATGTCGGCGGGGGCGGTGGTTGTCGTCGAGGATGCCGGCGCCGGAGCGGCAGTGGCCGAGGCCGGGACCCAGGTGGGCACGGCGGTGACGGGCACTTCTGCCGGCCCTGAAGGAATTTCTGAAGACATGGTGTGGTATAGTGAAGTCTTGAGTATAAAAAGTATCAATATATCAAATGAAACACAAGTGGTGATGGTGGGATGCAATGACGCCCAACACTGCTTTTTTGCCTTTTTTCCTCCCACTGTGATAAGAAAATTTCAGTGGGGAGAGGCGATAAGAGTGGGATGTGTTAGTGTGTTAGTGGCAATGCTGGCAGTCTCGTTGTGGCAGGTGGTGTCAGCTGGCAGTAATTTGGCTGGCTGTGTTGTTCATGTCTTGGTCTTTTGTCGAATCGTTCTTTCATCTGGAGAGTAGGGATAGAGTTGGACCTAAGTTTTCTTGATATAATACAGGTTTCTAGGTGAAACCGAATGCATAATTATCATTATAAACGAGGCCAAACAAAGAGATGTTGATATTATAGTGCGTATAGTCTAGTAAGCGGTGTATAAACTACACGCACTGTCTATCTGGGACCGCCACTTAGTTCCTAATTGGGCATCGCATCACCATCACGATATGTGCGAGATGTTCAAACTGTGCCATTTGTGAAACGGAACGTAATAATGTGCACGGGTTATAAACTCGCCAAAAATACTATCAGACTGCAATGCCACGCAAAAGACAAAAAGATTCATGGAGTAGATGGCCGGATATACTTTGGGTCCGCCGGCTTGAGGTAGTCGGCTGGCAGCTGATTTACAGGCGGTGCCTGCAGCTTTTCCGCATACGCCCGGACAGCTTCGTAGTTCTTGCACGTATGCGTGGTATGGAAATCGGGAAACGCAGACACCTTGCCGTCGTCTGTCGACTGGTAGTGCACCTGGCCGAGCACGCCCGTGTCGACATTGCACATCAGCACCTGCCGCAGCGTGTCGATGCAGTGGCTCACGTGCAGCTGCAGAATATCGTCGGCATTGCTAAACGCGTGCATGCCCGTGGCCTTGTAGTACGGGTAGTTGTAGTACAGCGACTTGCGCACCAGGTTCAGGCAGTGCAGGTGGTGCAGGCCCTCCACATTGACAAAGTAGCCGCCGCCGTACTTTTCCGCGCGCTGGACGTGGCCCGGCGTCAGGCCGCTCTTGGGGCCGTCCTCTGTCCGGATAATGCCGGCGCGGTAGTCCACGCCGAGGTCCTCCCAGGCGCGATCGACTTCTGGTGCCGCTGGCCGGCGATATATGGTCTCTTGCAGGAACGAGCCATTGAATGTGGTGTCTGTGTATGTGATGTCGACATCGCGCAACACGGGCGAAAAGTGCGTAGTGTGTGCAGCGCAGATGCTGTCCAGCTGGTGAGCTGACTTAGTGTTCGCAGCGAATCCACCAACAGCACCGATGGTGAGAGTTATCACATTGGTTGCCAGCAAAACGGCAAAGACAAGCCACCGCGGTCTCTGGCCTCTCTGGCTTGTGCGGGTTTGGCGGGAACTATCCTTATCTTCATCGCCGATGAAATGGGTGGACTCTCCAGCCGATTCCGTGTCGCTGTCATGCGGCTGCAACGGGCGATAATCTGAAGGCATTTTATAACAGGTAGGGGGCACAATCAAATGAGATGATTTATGCAGACGTGAATAAAATGCGCGAGAACATATGTCAGGTAGATATCCTCGATGAAGTGATGTGCAGATGAGAGTCTGAGAAATTGAGAGACAGAAACAGAGAAATAAACCGCATAGAAACTGCTACAGAAGAATGATTATAAAATTAAATTTTCTATTTCTGTCTCGTTGCAAATACAATCTAGTTACTCCATCGTCAGCCCAACGCCGACCCAGCCACAGTGTCTTGGCGGGTGAGGCAGTCGTGAGAACTAGGACTAGCACGCAACAACGACTACTAACTGGGCAATGATGGCTTGCAGGAGTATAATGTGCTGGCATGTCTTGCTGGTGTCGTACTCTGACAGTCGCTCACAGCATTGCAGAGCAGATGGGCGGTATACAGATGAATACGAGCTGCGGGGTTTCTCCGAATATTCAAAGATGCAGAGACTCAAAGACTCGGCGTTTTTTATACGGCCAGTTCTGGGTTGCTTTACTCTGTTCTTGCATCTCTCTTGTGTATATTCGACTGCGGCCGGATCTGCATGCAGAGGAATACGAGGCAAGACATGTATGCTGTCCGCCCGGCAAAGCCGCTCCGTCGACGTAGAGCAGAGAGCAGAGGCGTCATGACGTAGAGATGCAAAGTCGAGTTTATAGTCGATTATTCTTGGCGTGCTGATGCTTGTTCTCGTGTTGCTCCGCACGTCTGCCGCTTTAGCTTTCCCCGAGTTTCGTTTAGCAGAAACTATAAATCGGCTATATATAGCAATCTATAGTATCTGTAGTATGAATCTACAGCTGCAGTGGTTCTTTTGACATCAGCTGACAGCTGCACACGACCCGTAAAAGCATCTGACGTCCAGACTGCATGCGAAAGTGCATACACGATATGATCGACAGCTCTTCGGCCTCGTATTGACAGACAAAGACCCCGACTACGTTTACTTTATTAAATCTAAACGACGAGAATATTAAAACTTAATCACAAACGAAAAACACAAAGACAGACCGGATGGACGGTAGTGTGCCGCAGGTAGATGTCGTGCTTGCTCGACTATAGTCACAACCATATCTTCTATGGTTACAGCCGGGATCTAATCATGATTCTGTTGGTTCAGTCATCAGAAAACCGACCTCGCCATCTCCATTGGATGCTTTCTTTGCTGTCTTCCCGTTCGCCAAGTGCTGCCCATGCCGTCATTGAGGCGTCGAATAGTGAACTATATTGACACTTATTGGCACTCATGGTGGGATGCCAAGTCCATACGATGTAGCTTACAATGTACATAGCTTGGACGTACAGGATTGTGCTTATGGTTACTTAGGCTTATTCTTATTCTTAGATCTGGGTTTGTAAGAACACGAGAACATGCCCTACCGGATATGATCCGTCATAGACACCGAGTGCTTCCCACCTCTGTTACTCGAAGACGTCTCCCACCTGGATAGATCCCACAAGGAAGGCACAGTCTACACTTTACGGATTTGCCTATAAAAGAGAGACTCCCTCGGCCTCCATGGTCACTCTCAAACTACTCTCACTTCATCAGCTACAAGTCTATCTCATCTTACACTCAAGCCCATCATCATCATCATCGTTATCATACTTCTTCATCTAATTTAACCCACCTCACAATGAAGGCCACACTCTTTATCACTGCCGTCCTGGCTGCCCCCGCTCTCGCTGCCCCCGCCGCGCCCCAGAAGGACAACGCTGCAGTCCGCCGTGATGGCTACAGCTCGTACGGCGACTACCCCCCTCCCGAGGGCGGCTACGCCAACTACGGCGACTACAAGGGTGCCGGCGTGACCCCCACGACGACCACGGCTGCCCCGGCGCCTACAGGCTACGCCAGCTACACCGACTACCCGCCCCCGGCCGGCGGCTACAGCAGCTACGGCACGTACCGCCGCTGGATGGACAGCATCAAGAACATGTTTGCTTAGGCGATTCGGCAGCCAGACTACTCTTGGACGTCTTTTGATGATGATTTTAATACTGATATGATTCACGCGATATGGAAACTAAATACTTATATACGATGAAATAAATAATGAAAACTTTAAATTAAGTCATTCTTGAGTTGAGCCACCATTGAACAGTAATAGTAAAGCGTTTGCGCGCGGCTTGTACTGCAGTAGAAAACTGTACCCTCGCAACACATCTACTCGACGTGCACGGCGGTGACGGTCGCAGACTCGACGGCCTTTTCCTCGTCGGAACCAGAATCGCTGTCATTGGCAGCAGCCGGCTCGGGGGTTTCCGCGCCAAACACCGGGCGGCTGTAGTTGATCCAGACGTTGCGAGCAGCGGAAATGGCAGAAGCCAGAAATCGGAGACAGACCGCTAGGCAGACGCAGTTGTACAGGTAAAGCTGGCTGTAGGTTTGTTTAGTATACATCCCCACTGTGATAAATGCTTGATAATCTTGAAGCTATTTGCCTGAAACAAAGACGGTTGACTTACAGCTTCCGATTAAGCATGGACTCGTGCTCGAGCACGCCAAGGGCCATACGTGCGATGGTCGCCGGAATAACGACAGCGGAGATGACCATGGCCGCAATGTAGCTCTTCCGCTCTCTGTTGAAGCGCACATTGTCCTTGACGACGAACTTGTCCGACATTTTGGAGGATGATGATGGATGAATGAGGCGGTGGCCGTAGCGATGATGGTAGCGATGATGGTAGCGATGATGGCAGCGTTGAAGTTTTTGGTGATGATGAATCTTGACGATGATGCTGTGATGATGGTGATGATGACAAACGTCGGTGGTAAATTTTGCTGATTGTCAAAGAACAGATAATACTCTGGTTTTTGAGTCTATATCTAAGACGGGCGTCTTACTGTACGGCCATCAGCTTTCAGGGTACTTTTGTCGGCATTGTGCGCATCTATGGATAGATTGTCTTTTGTCAGTCCGATCTATATGATTTATAAAATACCATATGCAATTGTACAATCGTTTTGCTAGATATGCCCGAGCCCTAAACTCCAGCAATGGCATTTGTCTAAAAGGCCATCAAAGGTTGTTGGAAAGGTGTGATCGGAGAAGTACATCGCGATTTCTACCAGATGGTGCCTCAAGCATCTATGTTTGCCGAGGTCGTGTGAATGATATCAAGGACCAAGAACCAAGACACAAAGATGCAAAGAAACAAAAACAAAATATACACATGCAGTCAACTCATTGGCGAGCATACACATCGGTAAAATGAGTGATGATAGTGGCGCACGATACATCGAGACAACTAAATCAAATGTGCTGTTGTTGGTTGTGAATAGAGCTACTTATACACTCAAAGTAACATAGTTTTGCTGTTTAATCGCGCTCACTTGATCGGCATTACAGCATGCAGGATCTAGCCTCTCTGGCTATAATTTCTTTCGGCATCTTTTGCATCTTTTAACGCACTTTTGTATGTCTTGTATGTTTCGTATGTTTTGTGTATTTTGTATACTTTGATACTTTTACCCTGGCCTTTCAAAGTGGTCATCGATGATTTATATTATCTACCATGATCATCACATTATCCATCTCTACGTCTAAGTCAAAGCTGAAATGTCGAAAAATCCTCTCCCGAATGAGGCCAGCTCATGTTGGTCTGGCTTTGTAGACAATGAAGTCCCTCAAAAGAAGCCATTCCACCACAAACAAACGCACACATGATGAACTCGCTACACACGCCGATCGCCATGCCCCAGAGACTCTTGAACAGTAACAGCGTGCCCTCTGCTACATCTGAAGACAATTTCGACAGCGAAGCCGAAGAAAGACTCACCAGTGCGTTTGTGCATGCAGTGTGCCGGCTGCACGAAGCTACGGAAGTCGTCGCGGCGACATGCAACCACTTCATCTCCAAGTGGACCGGCCTCGAGGTCAAGGAGGCAACCGTTGCCACCGTCCTGGCTGCATCCCGTCTGCCGGACGTTCCCCTGTATCGGCCGGGGCGGGAGTACCGGCGAATCCTCCAGGACATGTCTGTGGACGTTGAATACGCCGCTATACTCTTGCAGGTTCTTCTGCGGTCCGAGCAAGCATCGTTTATGATTGCCGGCGCCACGGCAGGCTTGGCTCTAGCAGGCCGCAGCCGTCTCGTGGCTCAGAATCCACGCATCGGCGCACAGAACGAAGCAGTTCTTCCGCTGTCTGCCCTAGAAGACGAAAGAAACGCCGAGACCCTTGCAGCCTTTACAAGACAGATCACTGCTCTGAATGAGGTGTCCAGTATCGGGTCTAGTTCTGACAACGGCTGCGACCCTGCAATGCGGGTGGCGCACATTATGGAGCACAACCAGCTCATGCCATACCTGTACGAGACTCGGCGGCGCCAGAGAGACTCGCAGACGAGATTCGCGCACTTTATGAGCGCGGTGTCTGCAATGGAAGCTGCCCCAGACACCCGAGGACACTGCGTTGCCGAACGCATCAATGCAGCGATATACGAGGCTTGTATGGCAGCCGAAATCCTGAAGCTGTTCACGGACATGGCTCACATTATAGTCACGAGCCGCAAGAGATTTTCGCGGTATATGGCCACGATCAGCCGGGCTCTTCTCGGCAAGCACTGCGACTCTGAGATGAGGGATCTACTCGACGAGGCACATGCGGCTTGCGAGCGTGCCATCACGGCGACTCAGGCAGTGCGAGCGGCCTTGATCAAGCCGGGGATGCCCAGCATATTGGAGGAGTCGTAAGAGGAGATGCCTTTTATTTTTTGTCTTTTTATAGATATCCAAAATAAAAATCAAGGTCATTGCCGATAGAAGAGCTTTCCGGCCAGCTCACACGTAACAGGCCTGTTAGACTGGGTCGATGTTGCTTGGGGGCTCTATACAGCTCTGCACATGGAAAGAACAGTCGTCTCGGACTACCAGGACAGCAGGCCGCCTGCAGAGGCATCCCTGGCTCATCGTCTTCCATCAACACAGCGGCACCAGCACATTGACGCTGGCACCACCTCGAGCTTGACCGTCACCCGCAAGCTGGTCTCTCTGCCCAACCCCCCACACACACTCACACACATCGCGCCTACAATGCCGCTCTTCCCCGACAGGCGAGACAGACTGTTTTGCGGTCGGGCTATGTGTGCTGCAGATCTTGCTGCAGTCTTGGACGGCTATTTAAAGAATTGTTCAAATGCCTAGCCACTGCCCAACCTCGACAGATTAGTAAGTCAAAAAGGGGACGGCACTTGGATGCTGAAAACCCTCTTGTGCTAACATGCACAGCACCCTTCTCACTTCGTGCGTCTGTTGTATTGCAGCGTACGGAACCAATTGGCTGCTACACAGCACTATCTGGGACTATGAGGACATGCACGTGTACAAAACACTCAGGTCGTGATCGAGCATCATGGGCGTTCTATACGGGCCGTGGCTGCGCGGCAGGCTCGTCACAGCATCCCCGATCGAGCGGCATCAGCGAAATGCAGTTTTATTCTCCGAGCGCACTTTGCCCGAGTTTACCGCACTTCAAATAAACCCCCCAAGTCTTCTTATTCACAATTGTGACACGACGAGGTCACCCAAATATACAGTATAAGCAAACTTTCATCGTTCCTCCCCGGCCATGGTGCTGTCTGGTAGGAAGTGACAACAAGAATTGATGTACTTTACTGGTACGCCGTCTGTGATAAAAGAAAGCCGTCTAAGTACTCTTCGATGAACATTCCGGCGCGTCAGCGCAGCTCGTTGCCGCTGGTCATCGTGGACTTGGCTTGGGTTCCCGGGCAATGTTCTCAATCCCGCTCTAAATAGAGTATGGGGTGCTGTTGTACAGACAAGTACGGCCCTGACGCGCGTTTGATGATATCTCCGTTAGATCTAGACTTGTCTGTACTATGTATGGGGGGTTAGATGTGGAAAAAAGACGGGGAAAAGAGGACGAAAGAGGACATAGTACGGAGTAATCTTGCAGACCCGCCGTGTTTCACGATCCTCACGATGGCGGCAGTACCATAGTATGAGAGAATAGGAGTACTACATAGTACATAGGGCGCACAGTATAGGGCACGGACCAGTCTCCATTGCCACGCAAGACGCAATCATCGGCCATTGTCTGCATGATTGTCTGAAGTGCTTGGTTATCACGGAGAACTCATAGATTGGATGATGGGCCATCTCTAAATAAAGACTCGTCTGATCGCGTCGTCTCACCTGGACTCTTGCGCGAGGCTGAGCTCCGCCTCAGAACAAGATTGCAATTACGGATGATGCTCTGTACGATTGACTGATATAAATAGAGATCTGGATCTTCTAGAATGAATCGGCCGCAAAAACAGGGTAGAACTTGGTTGCTGTACATAGCATGGACTGCCATTACCACTGCTACTATTCTTCAGATCCCCAGTAATAATCAAGGAAGGCGCACGGCGAGAGAGACACTGGACGGACGCCAGCCGCCAGACCAGGTTGCAGCCGCTCGTATTACTAGTGGGTCGTCGGCGAGTCTCTACTATGTAGTTTGTACCAATTCTGTTGTCGAGTCTGAGCGGGAGCGTGCATTCCTTACGCATGGTTGTTTTGCATTCCAGAGGTCATAACATGTCTCAGTCACGGTCAACAACATCCAACATCACATCATGACACTGGCAAGTCAACAGCTGAAAGTCAAAAGGCAATGGTCATTTGGATTTTAATCCCTATCGGATGCTGGTCACATCGTCGGCTTTGAGAAAAAAGGGTAAAAAAGTGACACTCGATAGAAGAAGAGAATGTACACAAAAAAAATGAGAAGAAAAGGACAAAAGAGGTTTGAATGAAGAAATATTGGTAGAGATCATACGTATAAAAGAAAGGAAGATATGATATCCAAAAGAGTGACGTGAAGTGAATGAAAAAGAAAGAAAGTACACAGAAAACCTCCAATGACCAATAAACAAAAAGATATAAACAGGAATAAATAGAAAAGAGAAACCCCGTAAAGAAAAAAACGCTAGACTGAAATCAAATCATAGACTTTGTTCGAAACAAACAAAAATCTACGACCAGGTGGCAGTCAGAGAAACGTTGCCGGGCGAGAGGTTGCCGCCAATGCCGTCGAGGTCCTCGTCGCCGGGCAGGTAGGCGTTGGTGCCGCTGCCGTTGCCGTCCAGGGTCGAGCAGACCGACTTGTCCTCGGTGCAGACATCCAGAGGAGCCCAGGGGCCGGACGAGCCCTCAACCAGAGCAGAGGCGTCGAAGCCGGAGTAGTCGCTGTTCTTGGTGCTGCCAAAGTCAAACTCGAGCCAGGGGCAGTCGAACTCGCCGTAGCTGGTCAGAGCGATCGAGCCCGTGGCGCAGCACATGCCGCCCTGGGAGTTCTTGTCAAAGGCAATGTACTGCGAGCTGCCGGCAGACAGGGTAAAGCTGTCGGCCTCGTTGCCCGAGAAGAAACCGTTGATGCCGCCATCCGAGCCGATCTTGTTCCAGATCTTGCACTCCATCGACGACGAAGCGTCGTTGACGGCCTTGACGACGTAGTCGTAGTCCGAGGCCAGGTTGGACTGGATCAGCTTGATGTTGGAGCCGTAGCCGTCGCAGCCGGTGTTGCCGACGTACGCGATGTCGGCCGAGGTGGCGCGCTTGGTGTTGGACGAGCACGAGGTGAAGGCCTCGTAGGTGGAGGCGCCGGAGCCCGAGCCAGACGAGCTGCTCGAGGTGGAGGTGGCAGCGGCCGAGCTGGAGGTGGTGGTGGCAGCAGCGGCAGACGACGACGAGGTGGTGGTGACGGCGGCGACAGACGACGACGAAGTGGTGGTGGCAGCGGCGACAGACGACGACGAGGTGGTGGCGACGGCGGCGGCCTCGACAACGGCAGCAGTGGGCTTGTGGGCAGCCTTGAAGGGCGAGCCGCCCTGGGTCCAGGAGACGACCTTGCCGTCAATGGTGGCGGTGACCAGGACGTCCTCGTCACGCTTGGCGGCGGCCTGGCGGTGCAGGTGGGCGTGGTTGTGGGCGTGGCCCGAGGGGAGAGCAGACACGCCGACGGCGGCCAGGATCATAGCAGTGGAAACACGCATTTTGATGGTTGAAGCTGTTGCTGGTTTGGGTGTTTGGTGTTGGTGGTGGTGGTGTTTGGTGATGTTGCTGAGATGCTGCGAGTTGCAGAAAAGTTGACAAGTGCAAATGAACGACAGTTACCAGAACTGAGAAAGCTAGCTTTCGAAAGTGCGAGATCTTTTGTTAAAAGGAATGTGGTGTTTGGCGAGCAAACGGTAATGAGTGAATAGTCTTGCGACGGTGATGTGAAAGATGAACGCGGTGAGGAGGAAGAGAGAAGAAGAAGAGAGGAGAGGAGAAGGGAAAAGGGGAGGAATGACAAGGGGGACAATGGGTATTATTATAGTGGGTGTTGATTATTAAGATTGCTGTATTGGACAGGACATCACAGAGAGAGAGAGACAGGCATGCACAACAGACGACAGGCGACGGGCATAGACTACGGAGAACAGACGGCCAAAGGAAAGGGCCAGGCCACTGGTAAGGACTGCCACGACTTGCCAGGGGTACAAAGAAAGCGACTAGACTAGGGCGGGTGGAGTCCAGGGGCAGACAGGGGCAAGCGGGAAATAATATATTTTTCATTTTAAAGTAGCAGAAAACTTAATATGTAAAATAAAACCGGGCTAATGACTACGACGTCTTTCAGGTGTCTGGAAGAAGAAGGCGCGACGGCAGTCCGTAGAGTACAAAGATACAAGTCGGGGTACAAGACAAGGTACATACAGCACGCACAAGCACAAGCACTGTCCGCATTGGCGGTCCACTGCAATCTCTGCGGGCTTGGGGCCTAGAAGAAAGTGGACTTGAACGTGGCGGCAGACGTGGCCATGGATGAGTGTTAATACTGAGTAGTCAGTCTTGGAGTCTTGTATCTAATTTGTGTGCTCTGTATTATTACTATGTACAGAGTAGTATCTCCATGGGATGGACATATTACTGTATTACTGTATTATGGGTGCTGATCCGGTTTGATGAGTGTATGCGACGAGCAGATCAAGGCAGAGCGTGGAAGATGTTGTTAATTTAACAAAAATAGACGTATGTACATAGTGAAGAATGCTGATTGATGGACAGTATAGGTACAGAGACACTGTGCAGACATCTACATACTATGAATTAAGACTGCGATGCGAGACGGAGAGACTGAGAGACTGAGAGAACTGCAAGGGAGCTGTGCGCTGAGGCATTCAGGAGATGAACACGCACGCTGGAATGTCCCGTGCCGGCCAATCACAGTGTGTACATCAGGTGGGTCACAACACACAACGCAGGTACCTCGACATGTACCTCGACATGTACCTGAGCATGTACCTGAATATCGTCTGCCTCTTTGGGCACCTCCGGGCCAATGAGACGCCCGTGCCTGGCCTTTTTCTATTATAACTTGGCGCTCATTTTATTGCTTTATTCATCAACGACCGCCTAAACGTTCAACGAGTGGCGCCCTAGAAGAGCTTCTAGCACATGCGGCTTCGGAGCAGCACTGCTCTGTAGAGCACTAAAGCATAGAAACTAAAAGCACTAAAACAAGAACTAAACGGTCACTTTGCCTCTTGGTCTTCTAGAACACCGTACTAGAAAATCGAGATTTTAAAGATTTTGGTGATGCTATCACGAAGACGGCAAAGATGGCGCATTGCTCTGGCTTGATGCATTCAGCAAGTCGCAAAGAACCCGGTGGCTGTACAGAGTAGAGCCTGCCGAGTTTCTTATTGATGAAACTTAATATGAATAAATAAAAACTAGTTCAAGGGAGGCAACAACACGTTGTCACCGTTGACAGGTTCTTTGGTTTTTGCTTGATTGATTTAATAATCTAGTAATTACTCTTATTTATTCCCAATGCAAACAATAAAGCCCGCAGGCGTACGTGTCGGTGGCTGGTTGTCTGAATAATAAGAGAATATGAACATACGCAGAGTATTACAAGATGACGACGGCGATGCAAACAGCACGAGCGCAAAGAGAAATACTCTGTAAAGATACGGAAAGGTACAAGCTGCGCTGCGTCTATTGTACTTACTGTAACTACCTAGCATATATCCACCATCACAAGGGTGGCTGGGTTGACGTGGCCACTGGCCTGGGCTTGTCGGGCTGGGCTGACGAGGCGAGGACGGGAACAGACATGGCCGACACGGACGACAAGGACGACAAGCCCGACGAGAATGTCAAGAGACAAAAGAATGTGAGCAAATAGCGTGCAATTCATGGTACTATAGTATGAGATGGAGTATTGGCATCAAGTAGCCAAGATGGGCTGGGGACAACTCAGAGGCAGGGGTCCTTTTTTCTTTTCTTTTCTTTTTTCTTTCTTTTCTTTCACTTTCTTTCGTTTCATCAGGCTACTGCCAAAATGAGGCGGGAAGCGGTGTGCTTGGTGTTCTTTTTCTTTTCTTTTCTTTTCTTTCTCTGCGTTTGTATTTTGTTCTGTTTCTCTGTGTTTGCTGTTTTATACTACCGACCTCTTTATCCTCTTTGTCTTTTGTTTGCTGTTTCACCTCTTTCAGCTCCATCTTCAGCCCAGCCAGTCTTGGCAAGAAATATCGAGTGAGAAAGGGTAGATAACAAAAAAAAAGAGAAGAAGAAGAAAGCCCTTGCTTCCCCCTGCGTGCTGCAGTGTATTCGATTGAAACAGTGAAAAGAGAAAGAAAGTGAAAGTAAGAAACGAAACTGAATAGAGACCAGAGAACTAAAGAACAAACAAAAGAATCAAAGACAGAAACAATGCATGGTACATCGTGCAGTGAACAGTGCACCGAACAAAGACCCATGCCGCGCGCCACGTTGAACAGCGCCGGCCAACAAGACCCAATGAATGCTGTGTCGACGATCACCAGGCCGGGCCTGTTTCATGTATATTTGGAGTTTTAAGGATGGTTTTTGTGCTGATGGCATTTCTGTTTCTTAGAGCAAAAGAACTGGCTGAAATATCAATGACTACGAACTGAGTCCTTCTAATTGTATTGAATTTTGTTTATAAATTTATAAATAACTAAAAACAACTTGGGTATTTGCAAATTGCTCCTTGAAAAAATGGCAACTAAAAGAAATATCTATCATCAATAAAAATAAAATCATTGTATTTTCTCAAACTCACAACACATCATATTTTTGTCCTCATTAAAACCGCTAATGGTAAAAATACAGAAAACAAAACCACATCTGACTCATTGGGACAATTACTGTAGTATTTTCTTTTGATTTCTCAATGTGTGCTTGTTTGTGTGCTGTTTGTCTCTGTTTGTGCGGTGTTCTTCTCTTCTTGTCGCCGTATTATCACTCACCTGCATTAGCCTGCTGCCGCCTGCATTAGGCACTCTTGCGTGGTTTTCGGGTTTGGCTTTTAGTCTTCAGGCACTACCAAGATACAAGCGGTGTCAAGTCTTCACTTCAGCTGTCAACAGCCTATGAAGATACAAAAAGGGTCCACAACGCCGGCGCCGAGTGGAGGATGCGGTGGAGGATGGAGGAGCCGGCGAAGGCTTCCAGAGGCAAGCAAGTATCCACGGTGGCGGCAGTGCCCCGGGGCTCCTTTCTTTTGCTTGTTCTTCCTCTTCCTCTTCTTCCCTAATCGTCTTCCGCTGTCTCTTCCTTTTGCCTACGATGTATTTTCCCGCGTATGTCCCACTTTAGCCCTCTAGCCCCACTGTCCACGTTGACTTTTCCCTCTTCTTTTCCTTCTTTTCCTATTTATTTTGTTAAATAAATAAATAAATCGGGTTATTCTTTCTTTTCGGGTTCAGTTCATCTACGCAGTATTCGCTGTTTCTTTGAGTTTTTTTTACTGTATATTGCGTTTGCACAGAGCATCTTGTATATTGTATTGTATAGACTCAGCGCAAGTTACTCCGTCGTCGGACATGTCATGGAATCGACGTTGCAACACGGCTACCCGGCTGCCGTGTCTTACTTGCGTCTCTGTCGTTCAGGGCGGACTCTGTCGTTGTCTGCCATGGCAATTCGAGCCCTGCATCAGCTTAGACACTGCATGCTGCTGCCACTGTCTCAAATGCTATCGTCATACCGTTCATTCTACGAACTCCTGCAGTGCTTGTCTCGGAGGCCACCCTGCATCCCTTATTCTCTTTGACCAACACTACATTTGGCGAGTATTGATTGCCCTGCCTCGGCCATGCCTCGTCATTCCCTATCCCTCTGGTCATCCTGCCTGCGAACGACAACCTGCAGTTGGTACAACCACATATTATACTTGCCCCTCTCTGGCTGGCCCTACGCTGCCACTCCCACTCCCTTCCGTCAATCCGCAAATCCGTCAATCCGCCGCTCCGATGGCCTAGTCCGTGGGGTCGTCTAGACTTTTTGATGTTCACTTTCTCTCACATTCCATCTCTAGTTCTGTCTCCAGAGTGCTCCTGCAGCTAAACTAGTTTGCAAGATCTTTACAGGCTCTTCACAGCTGCAGACTCTTAAGATCTTGCTCCGTATTTTGGGTAAAGCGTGCAGTGTTTCAGTACAAGTGGGTTGTCTTTGAGGAAACAAAAAGAGAAGAAGAGACAAATAAAGAATAAAGAGACAAAATGAAAAGGAAACAAAAAACAAAACGTCTTGCCTCTGCCCTACGTTCATCCCACCATACCTGTCATGCTGCACACCATTACCAGCTAGCTGCGGCTATTGTCCTATTGGTTGCATCCTTTACCTGCCTCTGCACTTTAGCACTAATTCTCACTCTAGCCACAGAGTACAACAGAACGGAGCCGCGGTGGCAGAGGCAACATTCCTTGCTGTTTCGGGCTAGTGCTGAAGAGCCTACTCAGGCAGAAGCCGAGTACTATGTATGTACTAGTGAAGAGAATAACCACGAGGCAACGGCGAACCAATAGTGTACTCGGATTCCTCTCACAGCACTCGACGGACAACGCATCGTGGCGTACCTGCATATGCATGGCCATGAGTATACGGCCATACTGAACTATGTACTACTGCACTATTGGATAAATAACGCAGGAACCAGGCACACATTGTACAACTGTACAACTGTACAACTGTACAACTGTACAACTCACCTGCTTCGGAAAAAAGAGAAAAGTCTGCAGGTCGTGTGTTTGATATTTACAACGAGCATGGCAGGAGCATGCACGTCTCGGTCCGACGTAGGCAGTAATATAAGAGATGCTAACAAGGATGCGGCTGACGGAGTGGGATACTATAGAGAGAGACAGAGAAAAAGAGAGAGAGAGGCATCCTCCGGCCAGCAGACTGAGGGGTTTTCTTCAGCACACAGCACGAGGACCATAGAGGCGGCACGGGTCTGGAACACGACGGATGCAGTGGCTGCTGGACTGCACATGACGAGTACATTCTTAGCAGAGGCTGTACGCGGATGCGGTGTGCAGTGCAGCGTGCTCGCTCGGGGCCACCGGGCCAGGAGTAGAGGGTTAATAGTAGAGAGGAGGCTGGTGATGGCAAAGGTGATTAGTAACCAGACAGTCGGCTGTTGCAGAGTCAGGCGCCAGGAGATGCCTGCGCCGCCTGGTCACTAGATCGTTCTCACTTGACAAAAAAGTTGAAGACTTCTGAAAGAGCCAAACAAACCGGGCTTGATCTCTCGACGCAGTGCTGTCCCTAGTCACTGTCACCGCCGATCGGAGACAGCCACTGCCACCACGGCGGGAGCGACGGGTAAACCCTCCTGGGAAACCCTCCTCGTGAAGGCCTCCCAAGGAAAAAAGAACCACTTGCACCGGCACCTGCTCACTAAAGATGTTCTTCTCTTTTCCTGCAGTTCTTTTGCTTTTGTTCACGGCAGCTACAAGCAAACTACAGCGAAGCGAGAAGGGCAAACAGCAGAGATACCAGGCAAATCTGGCAAATCTGGAAAATCTGGCACATCTGCATTGGCTAAACACTCTGAAATAGGAAAGTATAGGCCGGAGAATATCAGAAGAACAAAAGAAAAAAGACACGGCAGATGCCGTCCGCAGTCGACGGGGAGGGAGGCCAAGTCTAGTGAAAGTACTGCACTTAGAGAGGGTATATGGGCTAAAGCACAAGGGGCCAAGATGCATGGGAAATCCCCAGCGGCTGCGAATCTTGGGTAATTGCTTTGTGGGCTAATGTCTGCTTTATACGGCAGAGGATGTAGTTGATATTGGGTTAATATCGGGCAAGGAAAAGAAGAGGAGATATCCAGAGAGGGCTAATAAGACAGGCTCGAAGAAATCACGTGCTGTGATGAGTAAGGAGCAGAAGTTCGCTGGACACGAGATGAGATGATCACAAGATAATTAAAAGTACGGGAAAGTGAAAAGAAGAAACGAATAGTGATGATATAAGATACTAAAAAGAAGAGCATCAAGACAGAGTAGAGAAATATGATGTAGGCCACTAAAAAACGACAAAAAATATGATCTAGGCAGGGATCGAACCTGCAATCTCTTGGTTCGTAGCCAAGCGCCTTGCCATTTGGCCACTAGACCGTTTGATTGGTGGGGGTATAGCTTAGACAGTTTATATAGCAAGAACATAAACTAAATGCCGACCTGGTATCTCCTTTTTCAAGTCTTATGGCAATTATTTCATGTTACACGGACGAGATATTACAAGAACCCATCGATTGGAAATAAAAGGTCTCAGCTAGTGCTCAAAGGTGCCCACAGAAGCCCAGAGTGGTGTGCAGCAACGCATCACGCCTACCGTTGGATAATCTTCTAAAATGTTGACAACATTTCGCGAGCCTGAAATCTATGGCGGGAGATTCGTGACAATCAAGATCGGGCAATAGATATAGGCCCGGTTAAGCTCCAAGATACAATGAAAGTGATACGTACTCACTTAGTGCCTAACAATGGTTCGAAATGAACACAAGTTTTATAAGCACATGTACCAGCATGTCCTTGAAATGATCTTCATAATTTTGTTTAGAAGGAATCTGTTGCCATCGGAGCTGAATGCAAATTTACACGTTTGCAAGGCATGCACAAAGTATTGTGAATAATGTCATTCTCTTCCAACAACTTCTGAACCACGTCGTGAGGTTCGTTGAGGCGTATCATCCGTGCTTTGTCCATATATCGTGTAAGATGATACTCGGGATTGTGGCCAATGGCATATCGGGATTTGCCATCCATGTAGCACGACAATCAAGAAGTATTCTTAGAACAGAAAATGGCTTTCGGCAGTCGAAGATGGCAGCTATTGGTATACGATTAAATGTATCTGTACCTACCCCTATATAATAGTCACGGATTCGGAATGGGCGGTTATACTGCAATGCTGGGAGCAAGAATAGCAAGAGAACAGTTGCTTAGTACCACTGCGCAGTTGAGTATACTCCATGTCAGACGAACGTAGACTGCTTTCATTTCAAAATTGAGTGGTTCTCCCAATGGGCGGTCGATTCTAAAAGCCAGTCTCCGCGGAAACCATGCTGACAGAGTATATCTGAATGCCACGAGGCATGCTCTCCATCTTGCTACTTCGGTTGCATATATTGCGCAAGAATAAAACAAAGCGGCAAGCTGGAAATGACAACTGTAGGTAGCACAACCGTAGCTATTCTTCGCGACGTCCTTGGTCACTGCAGCTCGGCTGCCTGGTATCCCGGATGCTGCTGTATCAAGTGCTGTTCCTGCAGGCTGCGATCATGGGATGGTTGTGCTCTGTTGTCTCTGGTCACGGCATGGATGAGGACGGGCGGGCTTTGTGATACCATCATCTCAACGGGCTCACCGGCTGCCGGCGACACAAAATCTTCGGCGTACTCTGGCACTGTCTGGTTTGCCGCACGCCTCTTCCATTTTGTACAATAGCAGTAGACAGCCCCGGCAAACACACACGCTGCAACAGCAGCCCCGATAGAGATCCCAACAATAGAGCCGGTAGATACGTTGTGTTTTGAAGATGTGGTCGATGTAGTGGTGCTATTTCTGGGCGTCGGCGACGCCGGGATTGTCGAACTTGGCACGAAAGACTCGTCCGTTGTCTGCCGCACGAGCTGTATCAGCGGTGCATAGGCGGTGATGGAGCTGACTGTAGAAGTGTATTCGGAGCTGTCAGAAACGTAGGTTGACGTAAACGGGATACTCAATGGCCCTAGGGGCCCAGTTTTGCCGTAGGTGCACGCGCGCTGCAGAAGCACTGTAGATGAGGCTACAGATATACAGGTTTGAAGGCCGTCGTCTTGTAGATTGCATATGTATCCACTAAGAAACAATATTAACGAGAATGCTGACCAAGCATAAATATCATATATCAAATATCATATCCAGATGTCAGATATCCCGAATGCCCGGGGAAACAATCCGAGAAAGACTCACTCGGGACAACATCCATACGCAGTTTCCGATGACGCCGCTAGGAACTGGAAGAAAAAGCTAACACCCTCGGCGCTGTCACCGCCCGCCTGACATGCCGTCGCATAGCCACTGGGACAGAGTATGCCGGGCGAGTAGAACCCAAACCCCTACATTGGTGGTGTCATGTGCTGTTTTGCTGCATCTTCGTTGGGGCTGTCTTTGGCAGGACTCGGCCAGCATGAAGGGTCGTCTTGAACGGCGTAGAGGTCACTGTCCAAGGAAATACAGTTCTGGGCCAGGTACACATTGGTGAGGCGGTCATGGTGACCCTCGGAACATGATGCCGGGAGAGTTGCTGTTGTTGTCAAAGGCCCAGCATTGTGATCCCACGAGGTTGATGAAGTCATGTCACCGGGTGTACAAGGGGCTACCCACAAAGTTTGTAAAACTAAAGTCCCACGAGTCAATGATCAGACGTAAATGGGCAAGGCTCACATATAAGAATAAATTCGGGCAGCAGGGGCCCAGTGCACTCATCGGGAGGACGCTACGTACTGTATGTACCTGCCGTGGTTTTAAGTGCTGTCCCCGTCGATACGAGGCCACTCCGACAGCTTCAATCTGTTTATGAATCTGGCCACTACGCCCTCTACCCTGTCAGACCCTGTCACATCATCTCAGAATAGATGATTTATTATTGGCGCCCATAATACTAAAAGCGCACTTTGGGCAGCCAGAATGGCGGCCAGAGAAAGCAACTAGAAAAGGCTACTGGCGAATATATGCGTTTGGGTAAAAGCTGATAACAAAGTGTAAATCGAGCCCAATAAGACGTGGCAAGAGAGAGTCAACGGGGTGGTCCATGCCACACCATCCCATTAGCGAGACTCTGGAGAAGTCGGGGGTCAGTCGACTTGGTGGTTCCGACCAGATATATTTAGACAAGCCACACTGTGACATGTATGCTGCAAGTATCTGAAAATATGAATATCGTCTATTGCTTGCCGGACAAGTGGACATGCCGGATCAGCGACGCAAACCAAGATACGGTAATGGAGACGAGCCGAGGATTAGCAAGCCCAATCGTTTGTAGGGATGTGAAATCAAAATGTAATTGGTCGCCGCTATGCTATACATAAATTTACTAAAGGTATATTGAAAAGAGGAAAGACGGACAGGGCTCTGCCACTATTGCAGCTCCACCGGCTGGTAGCCTCGGTACTGCTGAACATAATGCCGATTGTTTGAGTCCAGCTCATGGGGGGTCCCTGGCGACTGTGTCACGTCAATTTTAGCCGCGACAGGGTGCGGTGATAACAGGCTTTTGTGTGTCATAATCTCTACCAGGCCCGTGTCAGGCAGCTCCGAGTCACCATAGTGAGGCCCTGTCAGCCCCAGCATCTGCTGGTCTCGCTTCCTGTGCGCCTTCTTCCTCGACGCCACAAGGAAGCAGTAAGCCGCCCACCCCAGCAGAGAGAGAACCAAAATAGAGGCGCCGACGGAGATGCCAATAATGGCGCCGGTGGATAGCGTGCGTTTGGAAGATACAGCGGCGGTGGGAGTGGGGGTGGCGGCAGCGGTGCTGGCGGTGCTGACGGTGCTAACGGCGGCAGAGCTGGTCGTGGCTGACGACGTTCGGGTTGTTGTCGTTGATGACCGGGAGCTTGTCGTAGTTGCTAGGAGAGAGTCATCGCTGGCCTGTCTGACGATCTGGATCATCGGCGCATAGATCGTGATGGACTTGTATGTTCTAACCACATCGGAGCTGGCACCCGTGATTACACTGGTGAACGGAACAATAAAGGTATCCGAAGTCCCTTCTTTACCGGAAGTGCACATACGCCGTGAAAGCTCTGTCGATGTTGGCACTGTAATACAGTCCTGATTTCCGTTTTCGTATACACACGAGAAGCCCCTGCAAGCAATGTTAGCATTGAGCAAATATACGGTAGACTGGGGTGCGGCATGCCTTGCACGTAGTTAGGTCTTACACTGGACAACACCCGTACGCAGTCTCCGTAGACGCCACCGGGAACTTGAAAGAAAAGCTGGGCTGCGTGACGCTGCTGCCGCCTCCGTAATGACATGCCGTAGCATAGCCACTGGGGCACATGACGCCAGGAGAGTAGTAGCCGAACCCATCCAGTGGCAGAGTGATGTGCAGCAGTATGTCGATGTCGGCCGGCCGGGGCCAGCAGTCTATGTCATCCTGGGAAGCATAGGGGTTTGTGTCGCCATTGATGCCACCGGTGCCGGCACAGTGCTGGCCTTGGTAGAGGTCATTTCCCGCAGGCTGGTATCCCACGTAGCATGAGTCTGAGAACGTTGCCGTTGTTGTTAGGGGCCCAATGTTGTGGTCCCACGAGTATGAAGGCATATCGTCGAGTATTGGAGAGATTGATGAGCAAGCCTGTCGGAGAAGCACAGAGAAGGGCGCGACTACGCAGAGGATCAAGGCATTTACGGGCATATATACCATGTACAGAACTAGTACACTTTACGAGGGTAATGCCAAACTGCGCAGCGGTCGTGAGGAGCCTACACGCTGCGGCTCTTTTGCCAGGGTTTGCCCGCAACCGTAACTGCTATGGTTATAGTATGAGGTGCTATATTGGAATGATATTAAAGGGTCCATCGTTTTTGTGCTCAACTCGAAGTAACCAATGCGGTTGAGGACCGGCGGAGACACCCCATCACCCTGCATCGATCGACAAAAGCTGAAGAAAACAAAGTACAAATTGTGTCCAATACGGAGTGTCAGTCGTGAGGGGGCCATATTTTATACTTTCTGGTCTTGGCTCTGTAGCCCCAAGGTAAGAGAGAAATAAAAGACGGGAGAGAAGAGGAGGGGATGAGGACAGAAGAGAGAAAGGGGAGAAAATGAGAAAAGAGGAGAGACAAAGGGATGAGAGACTAGAAAAGAAAAGAAAACAAAACGGTTCTTTTCTTTTCTTTTCTTTTGTCTTTCTCTTATCTTTTTTTTAGTCCTTAAGTTCTTTTATTTACTCTTTTTTCTCATAGCTTCCTTTCTCTTCTCTCTTCTCCCCTCTTCTCTTATATCCTCCTCTTTCACGATTTACCCGCTATACGGAGTAGATACCAGGTATACTATGCAAATCTACATACAGTAATACTGTATCGTAATAGTCGAATAGGTTGACAGGCCCTCATGACCTATCCCAAGAAGGAAGGCACAGTAATTTCCCATCCTAATACAAGGGTCTGGAAGGATTGTATATAATGTTCCACGCTTGCATAGTATGCACACTAAAAATGCGGTTTGCTACGTTGTTGGAGACTTCAGTCTGTCCGTCCACCAATGGAACGAATAAATGGACGAAAATATCATAAAGACAAGAGTGAGAGGCCCCTGCAGTACGTTGGTTTTGACAGGCTCATATTAAAAGCCTAGAAAAGTCCATGAAATACATCCTATATATAGTACATAGCTGCCCAGTTCACCAACCATCAAAGAGCAGTGCAGGAATGCTCACGCTCTGCCGGCAGCATACATATGTGCATAAAGAACGACGAGGGTTAGACAGCTCGTATTGGAGAGACACTACTAGACAATAGGGCTGAAACCCCAAAACTATAAGATAAAGTTAGGAAGAACTTTAGAAATATATAATACAAAGAAACACTCAACCGATCCTTGACCTTTCATCCCCTAATATCACATCTCTCGCGCATGGTGCGATCCGTGCCCTATATGGTATGAGCTTTGTCCTGCCAGAGTCCCATCTATCAACTGGGGACTCCGCATGTCGACAGCGAGCTCGTGCACGAATGGCCGGCGTGCCTGTCTTGGGTATTCGTGGGCCTTGACCTCATCGATGAACTGCTCATTGAGGACAATGGCACCCTCACCGGCGGCCTTTTTCTGCCGTCGCCGTGTGATGCAGACATAGGCACCAACCAAGATCAGAGCAAGACCAAGGACTGCACCGATGACAATGCCGGCAATGGCCCCGGGCGTCAGAAACGTCGCAATTACTGTTCCGTCCGACGTGACCACCGATTTGCCCGTCGCTGATATCGACCCCGACCCCGACCCCGACCCCGAATTCGTACTTGTCGCGGCTGGGGCATCGCCGCTGCGCTGCACCAGCTGGATGAGCGGTGCTTCTGCCAGAATACTCGTTGCTACGGCATTGGCATTAGCGCCGTTTGTTTCGGAAAATGTATAGGGCATCGTCAACAAGAACGAATCAAAGCCTCCGATGCCGCATCTCAGTGTGTAGATGGGCGTGGTGACTATGCTGGTGCACATCTGGTTGGCCTTGATGCCGCAGACGTAGCCCGTCGGGCAGCAGCCAAACGCCGTCTCGCCCGACGACGGGGCAAAGTTGAATGCAAAGTTGGATGCGCCCCCTGCTGTCTGGTGGCACGCCGTCGTGTAGCCCGTCGGGCAGTAGATGCCGGGCGAGTAGAAGCCATAGGCGCCGAGAGACGTGGGAAACGTCTCCAGCGTGGCGGCGCCTGCACTCGGAGGCCAGCATTGGGTATTGTCCTTGTTGAAAGACGAGGTGGTTCCGAGCGAAGAGCACCGCTGGCCTTGGACCGCCGACACGGTGCTGTCGACATCAAAGTTGTTCTTGATAAAGAAGCCGGTGCATGTTGGCGGAAAGGCAAAGGTGTATGTGAGCGGCCCCAGATTGTTATTCCAAGGCGTAGTGGCAGCACTGCCTGCCGTCGTCTGTGTCGGTGCGAGAGTCGAAGCCATGTGTAAAGTGTGTAAACAAAAGATGCGATCGATGGTGCTGGAGTGCAATAAATACCAGATCTAGGTGACAGGTTTTGGTGAAGCAGTAAGAAAGTGTAAAGAAAATAAGATTCGAATGCGATGTGCAAAGGCCTCGACTGACTATATCAAGTCTGCTCTCTGCACAGGCCGAAGCCAGGCCGGCCCCAACAACACATTTCAGCACATTTGATCATCAAAAACGGTGGCTATGACGAGACGCAACCATTGGAAATCGCCAAGTCACGGTTTTGTATCACTTGGGGGCCAAAGAGGAATTTGACGTGAGATGTGGTAGCAGAACCTAGAGCAGGCGTCTAGATATGGCAAGGGTATGTATTGAGTGGGTATCCGAAGCCGAGGACAATAGATACAGCATAACTATGTATGTAGAGTCAAGGAGACTTACCGCTGTTCCCTTGATTTACGCGATTAGCCGCCGCCGCCACCCCATATGTACTGAGTATTTTCTACATCACCCCAAAGCCTTGGCTTGGTGACGGCCACCTTAATTTGTGTAAGCGCCCGCGTCGCATGCACTACGCCTGGACGAGAGATGCATATGCATGGTTCCCCATATGCATCAAACTCACCATACATGTACAGACTTGAGCCGCCCTTCTCGAGAGGCCCATGCAATGGCCGGCCGGCCAACTATATATATTAAATATTCAAAAGGATCTAGAAACAGCTAGTACCATAATGGCGAGCCAACCTTGAGCCTGTTACGTACGAACTTATGCCGAGGTTCCAATCCAAGTGATAGGCAATGGCAATGCCGACGAGGGTTTGCAGCGACCGAATTGGTTGCGAGGGGGCATTCCGCATAAAACTTCGCTGTCGTCAACTGTCAACTATAGCTATCAGTTCCACAAGCCACGTTTCAATGCCAAAGACCGCCGAACCGGAATCGCCTCCTTCGCTGAAAGGCACAATTTTTGGGTCTGTGCCTCCCATCTTGCCCATGCCATACACTGCAACCTCAAACGAGTCAAAATGCTCACTGCCCTGCTCTTCATATCTGCGCGTAAAGGACAGCATCTCGGATGTCCATCCCCAAGTGAGACCAGTCTGCGCGCCGCACTTGCCCACGACGGTGCATGGAGTGTCTTCAAAGTGTACCGTTGGGCCACGAGAGCAGAAAAGTTGTTCTATGGGGACCGTTCCCTTCAGATGCAGCAGGCCATTCTTGGGGTACTCGAATTCGATAGCGCTGGGAGCGTTGGGCGGGAGATATTTAGCTGTAGTAAAGCTGTTGAGCTTCGCCGCCAGGCGATGTTCCATATATGAGCGCAGGTCAACGATGTTGGCTGGCCATTGCGTGTCCATGGAAATATTTGTGCCTTTGCCGTGCGGCAACATGGAACCCTCCAGCTGGAAAACACAGATATCGCGAGTCCAACAACTGGGCGTGGCTGAGTTCTGGACATGGCCGATGGGCGGCGAGTAAATCACAGTGCCGAGCTCACGAGCCTTTGCATCTCTGAAGGGCTCGACAGCATCGTGAAGTCTTTGAGTGAATCTCAACGGAGATCCCAGAGCCGCGTCTGCTGGGGTTTCCTGGGCTTGGGCAGCCAGCTGGTTCCGACCCTGGACAAGGTCGTCCATGTAGTTATCCGCCATATCTTTGTCCGCGATCCCGATGCGGTAGACGTCTGGGTTCTCGCGACGATGCTTGTCCAGTTCACCTCTTTTGGATCGAGAATAAACAATGTAATTTATTGAACTTATGAATGGCTATAAGTCTGCTGAGTCATAAAGTCTACAAGCAGTTTGCCACAAGTCGTTCCTTCCTATTTGGGCAGTTGTAAGAGTAGACTCTTGCAAGCTCCAACGATGAAGCAGTATAATATACTATACAAACAAACAAACAAACAAACAAACAAACAGAGATACATGTACAGTCACCTGACATCATGCGAGTAAGTTCATTTAGTGGCGCTCTGTTGGTTTATTCATATTCAGAAGGTATAGTCGTGCCTTCCTAGTTAGGAAGAACACATGCCCCCGGCGCATTGCCATCAACACGGCCAGAACACAGCCTCGCCAATTGTGCGGTTCAATGTGACTGGAGCTGGCACTGCACGTCCAGACCGAAAATGCATCTATTAAAAGGGTTTCTTAGTAAGCAGCACATGTTTCGAGGTCATGGCAAGAACCTGTAGCTATTGAAAGGAAAATAGGTCAACTATTTCTGAGGAGAAATAAATTAGTTTTAGTCACTTACTCGTCACCATCAAAAATAAGTCGTCATGTCGTCGATGACATGCCAAAATGTCGTTGAACTCTGAGCTCTGAGCACTGAGCACTGACTCCTGCTCTAACAAGCTTCATATGGCTACCACTAGCACAGTCTGTGTTCCACCTGCTGTGGAGAACCCTAGCGTGAGAGGACACCCTGGAGTTAACCCTGAGAAAGGGGAAACCCATTAAATCAATTATGTTTGATTTAAATTAAATTAATACATCTTAGCAGAAATCCTCGGAATTATCGCGAAATCTCAACGCAGCGAACCACGAGCTACAGAACTGTACGTGGAAGCCTCGGCAGTGGCCCTCTTTCTGGTCTTTCTGCTACTTATCTCGGCCACTCAAGCAACACCGCATTGCACCCCGCCTAGCTCACCTGCCCATCCTGCACCCTTCACGACATCACCACGAGATCACGACGGCATCACAACGGCATCACGAGACTGCACCGTCTTCTACGCCACTGATACGCGTCCATGGCCTGGTGACTCCGTCGCACAACCCGCTTCCCAAATGTCCCTTACACATGCCATTGCCTGCGCATGCGCCGTCTGGAGCTGCGCCGTATTTGCTGTCCAGACCATCGGCATCCTCCAGCTGTAAGTCCCATGACTCGACTACTGCACGACTGTCCTGTCCGCAAGTCCGCTCGGCTGCCCGTACATGATCTGGAAACTGACCACCAGCTTCCGCCATTACTCAAAACCGCCATGCCGCGCCGCCATCGAGGCCCTTCCTACCTACTCTGACGACCCGGATTTGACATCCCCGGCATCCCCGACATCCCCGATATACCCGACACCCCCCTCGGCCTCAGCCTTCTCGGCCTCCTCAGCCTCGGCCTCTTCAGCTACACCCGCACCACTACCCCATATCACCGTCATCCGCCCCGTCAAGGGCCTCGAGGCCGGCCTCTACGACTGCCTCGCCTCCACGTTTCGCCAGACATACCCGCACAACCGCCTGACCCTCTGCATCTGCGTCGAGTCCCGCGCCGACCCCTCGTTCCCAGTCCTCCAACAGGTCCTCGCCGACTTCGCCGACTCGGGCGTGCCCGCGCGCATCTACATCGAGGACGAAGACCCTCTGCTGCACGGCCCCACCGGCAGCATCGACAACCTCGGCCCCAACCCCAAGATCCGCAACATCAGCCGCGCCTACCGCGATGCGCCCGCCGACGGCCTTGTATGGATCATCGACTGCAACGTCTGGGTTGCACCGGGCGTCGCCGGCCGCATGGTGCAGAAGCTGGTCGGCAGCAACGCGCAGAAACCCTACAAGTTTGTGCACCAGCTGCCGCTTGTCGTCGACATTTCGGCTCCTTCAGAGTCAAAACCAGAGTCGCTCATCCCCGGCGACGGCGCGGCGCTCGACGAAATGTTCATGGCGACGACGCACGCCAAGTTCTACTCGGCCATCAACACCGTCGGCGTTGCGCCGTGCATTGTCGGCAAGAGCAACATGTTCCGCAAAGCCCACCTCGACCGCCTGACCGACCCCGCCCAGAACCCCTCCGTGCTGACCGCAGCCGACGCGACACGCGGCCGCGGCGTCGACTTCTTTTCGTCGTACATCTGCGAGGACCACCTCATTGGCGACCTGCTGTGGCGCTCGCCGCTGCCCGGATTCTCCAACCATGGCCTGGTCACCGGCGACCTGGCCATCCAGCCCATGACCGACGACGTGTCCGTGCACAGCTACGCCGCCCGCCGCGTGCGCTGGCTGCGCGTGCGCAAGTGGACGGTGCTACTGGCCACGCTCGTCGAGCCGGGCGTCGAGTCGCTGCTGTGCGCAACCTACGCGTCGTTTGCCTGGGCCACCCTGGTGGCGCCCGCGTCCGCGTCCGGCGTGCTTGCCTTTGCCAAGTGCTGGCTGGCCGTGGTGGGCGTGTGGATGACGGCGGACTGGTTCACGTACCGGCGCCTGCACTCGTGCAAGAGCATTGCGCAGGACGAGAACACGCCGTCGTTTGCGCGCCAGAACAGCGACGAGCACCGTCGCGCGCTGGGCCCGTGGATCCGCGCATGGCTGGCCCGCGAGATGCTGGCGCTACCCATTTGGACGTATGCCGTGCTGCTGGGTGCGACGGTCGACTGGCGCGGCCGGCCGTTCCGGGTGCGCATGGACATGAGTGTCGAGCGTATCGGCGGCGGCAGCGGCGGCGAAGCTGCAGAATCGCTGCTAAGCGGCTCAAGCGGACACATGACTCGCTCGCCGACACCCAACAAGGCGCGTGTCGACTAATCTACTCTCTGTCTTTGAGTTTCTCAGCTTCTCAGCTTCTAGCTTTTCAGCGTCTCGGCTTATCAGCGTCCCAGTTACTCTCAGTTACTTGCATATAATTTTTGAAAGCATTTTCATTCACCCTTCATCATGGACCCTTGCCACTATTACTTTAATACTTTACATATAACGACTCACGCTGGATAGAATAGACATGATTCATGATTCAGTACTTGTGTTGTGTGTATCGCGTGCGTGTTGGTGTTGTTTGCATCGTTGGCGTTTGTTTGCTTCCCTTGCGTGCATGCGTGCTTATGACATATTTATGATTGTTTTGACCTTTGCTTTAGATACTACTTCTCCCGCTACTGCTGCCACTTCTTTACATCTACACCCTCGGGCGGCTGCGTCGCTACCGTGCCTGATGACACCGACGACCAGTCCGTGCTGAGCGATGTGCCGTTGCTCTCGATGAAGCTCTTCATCATGGCGCGCTGCGCATCGGGGCCGGCGGTGGCATACAGCTGCTTAAAAAAGGAGTTGACGTCGCTGTCGGGCTGGTCGGCGTTGGGCGCTTCCTCCTCAATGACCTTTTCCCAGTTCTTGGGGCCCGTGCGGGACGATGACGGGACAGCCGCAATGCCGGCCGGCGGTGCCGTGTAAGCTGCTCGGGATGATATTGTCGGTGCTGGCGCCGCCTGGGCTTCTGTCGACGAGGAGCCGAGCTGCTGGCCCCAAGCACCCCACTTCTCGCCGTTTTTCTTGGCCAGGCTCAGCTCAATCTTGTAGGGCGTCACCGTCTTCTTGACGGAGTCGGCGCTCGTGTCGACAGCCCCGCCCAGCTCCAGCAGAATGGCGCCCGTATCACCGGCCACGGCCACGGGAAGCGGGCTCAGCAGGATGCGGTTGTCGCTCTTAAACGCGATATTGAGAGCGCCAGCATCGACGCCCTTGGCATAGAGTGTGAGGCTGACCTTGTCGGCCGACTGGAACATGTCCACACGCAACGGCTTCACTGCTGCGGCTGCAGCAGATGGTGCAGCTGCGGAAGATGGCGCTGCTGACGCAGCTCCTGATGCTGCTTCTGATGCAGCTCCCAAGTTTGGCGCATCTACAACGGTAGGGTTCTTTGGGTCGGGAACGCGCAGAACAGTAATTTTCCGCGCAGGGTCGTTGGCCGGCAGCGCCTCCATCTGGTTCAGGACCATGGACCGCCACATGTAGGCGCGCGTCCACTCTGAGGCGCCCTCGACTTTGTTCATAGCAGTCATAGGGTTGCTTTTCTTATCCGCACCGTCCTTGTCTGCATCTGCCGCTGACTTGTGCGTGTCCTTGCGCGCCTCGGCAGCCGTCGCCAGGTAGAACCCGTCGGCGTCGACATTCTTGACGACATCGTCCTCGTCTGTGCGGAAGTTCTTGCCCTTGATCAACTGCTGCGACCAGACACAGCACGCATCGGCATCGGCAAAGCGCTTAAGTGAGCCGAGGATGACGGCGCGGCGGTACTGGATGTCGGCAAGGAGCTCGCGCTGCTTGGGGGGGTTGCGGTGGAGGGCGCTGGTGTAGGCGTGCTCGGTATCGGCGAGGGCGAGGGCGAGCTGCCCCTCATGTTGGTACGCCTGAGCGCGTGCGAGCAGCCAGGCCGGGTTGGGGTGGGCAACGGACGAGCCATCGATACCGGCAGTGAGCAGAGAGATGGCTGTTTTCCAGTCCTTTTTGCTGGCGGCCACGAGGCCGTTCTGTCCAGAGGTTACTGCGGACATTGTGGAGGTTGTTTTATAGTTGGATGTGTTGTGGTGGGTTCTCTAATGTGAGGCCGGCCTTGAATTATAAGAAGCTGGAAGTTGGTAAGCCGAGATATGACAAGCTGAGCAACTTGTTGAGATCGAGGCTCAAGGAAGCTCAAGGAAGCTCACGGAAGCTCACGGAAGCTATGGGTGCAGGTGAGCTTTAAAGGGCGAATCCGAACTGAGAGTGAATGATAAACCTGACACAACAGCCAAAGTGCGACAGTTATTCACAAAGGTTACAACAGGAAAGAGTAAATTAAAAAAGCGAAACAAGGCTGGAGATATAAAGCCTTACATCTGGTGGGATGAGAGTTGACGTCGTTTGCCTGTGGTGATTGTTGATATGCTCACTACAATGTGGGGTATCTCCAGTAATAGAAAGCATCAATACTAGCTACAAATCAGCCGCATGATGCGTCACATGACTAGTCACGCTCAGTCAAACTCCCTGAACTCCGCCGGTTTCCACCCGCAGCCGAAATTTTCCACTCATTTTAATTTTGAGCTCTTATTTTTTGACCTTGCCGCGTACATATATTCTCGTCTCCTCCCTTCTCTTCTGCTTCTGCCAACCCTCTTCCTCGTCTTCTTACAACACCATGATCTTGACGAGATATAATTTTACATCTACGTCTTGTATCTAGCGCCATGTCTCAATGACCTGCGCGCGTTCTGACCTCTTCCGCAGCACCCCTTGACTGGCCGCGCTGCATCGTGACGAGACATCAAGAGTGAGTATTCCTTTGCCCATTACTGCCGTTCTATTTCGTTTCCCTCTTCCTCTCCTTCCCTACGACGTCGCGGTGATGACACAATTTGGTGCATAGAGTACACTTTTCATGAACTCTCTGATTGCTCAACCAATGACTACAACGGTATCTGAGCGACGTCAACCTTTATGTCTTGGGACATCCTCCCAGACAGCATTGCCACGATCATTCTTTGATCTCCATCTTGCGAGCTTCGCTAACAAGTCAGTCATGATACAGAAACACCCAAAATATGGCTAAATCTCCAAAGCCCCAGCCTCTGACGGCGGGCAGCAGCGCTGTAGTACCTGTAGTAGCTGCTGCCGATCCATCACCAGTAACCTCTACATCTGCCTCTACATCTGCACCTACAGCGGCGCCCTCCAAACCTAGACCGCCGCCGCGCCAAAAGTACTCGCTTCCTCTGCCCGTCCGCACCTTTCCACTGCCAACATTTTACCCAAACAACCCGCTGTCTCTCGTCCATCTTGCCGTGGCGTGGGCCAGCCAGGTCCTGGGACGGCCGTCCCGCCTCCCTACCCAGAAAGTCTACACGGGCACATGGTGTGCCGCAACGCGCTCGGTTAATGTGTCGGACCCTGCTTCTGTGAATGACCTGTGGTGCCAGGGCTTCTTTGGCAAGGGCTCTCTCAGCCGCAGCGAGCCTAGTTGGCTGATGCGCGAGAAAGCCCGCGAGCGTGACAAGCTCGAGAGCGCGAATGCAAATGCAGCTAGTGCAGACAGCAAAACATCTGAGCAGCGCACAAACCGGCGCCGTGAGGAGCGTGCTGATACCAAGTGGGAGCGTGGCCGGGCAGCCCTGGAGGCGATTGAGAAGCGCAGGCAAGAGGAGGCAGAGGCGGCTGACGCGGCTGATGCGGCAGAGGCAGTAGCAGAGGCAGCCAGAGTACTTGCTGCCAAAGCATTTGCCGCAGAGCCTGTCACGGATACATACATCTTCACAGCTCCGGTCGGTCCGATGGAATTGTTGGCACTGCCCAACTCCGAGGCAGACCTGGTGGCACGCAGTACCCCTAAAGCTAAAGCTGTCAGCACATGCATAGACGCTGGTTCACATATGTACATTTTTAAACCCCCTGTCGGCCCGCTCGAGCTGTTGGCGTTGCCCAACTCTGCCGCCGACCTAGCAGCATTTGAGCAGCCTGCGAAGGAGACGCAGCGTGCAGAGCCAAAAGAGGCAGTGTCAAAGCAGTCTTTGAAGGTCGCCATTGTCTCTGCACAAGTGAATGGCAGTGTCAATGGCAGCGTCAACGGCAGCGCCATCGTTAGTGCCAGTCCCGATGCCAAAACCGAAGATCCTGCCGTCCCCGAGTTCAAACGCCAAAAGAGCGTCCGCTTCTCATCGACTGTTGAGTCCACCACCTTTGGCAGGACGGACCCGCCGAGCCCCAACATTAGAGATTTGTCGGCCGACCAGGCTGGCCGGACGGATCAGGTCAACTCCATACCCAAGACAACTACGTCCACCCCCTCTGCCATTGTCAACAAGGAACACTTGCAGCTTGCGCCCGAGGAAGCCTTCTTCTTGTCGTATGCGCTCGGCGCTCTACGCGTCGTCGACGACACCGGCCGTGAGCTGTCCACCCAGGAGCTGTTCTGGCTCTTTTCCGAGAACGCCTCGTTCCCGCCTACTTCCAGTCCCTCGCCCGACTCGACCGCCTTCATCACCCACTACTCCGTGTACCACCACTTCCGGTCCCTGGGATGGACTCCGCGGCACGGCATCAAGTTTGGTGTCGACTGGCTGCTCTACGGCAAAGGCCCTGCACTCGACCATGCCGAGTTTGGTGTCATGGTGATGCCGGGCAGTGCCGAGGAGCAGAAAGAGCAAAAGGAGCACAAACGGCAGAACGAGGCTACTAAAAGCTGGCACTGGCTGCACAGCATCAACCGCGTGCTGTCAACCGTGTACAAGAGCATGGTCTTGGTATATGTCAATGTGCCCGCGATGCCAGCAGACAAGAGTGCCGACGTCGATGTGACGGCATTGCTGCGTGCCGTCACGATTCGCGACGTTGTAGTGCGGCGATGGTCGAGCAACCGCAACCGCGATTAGTGTATATATAGATATTGTACGATAAGAGAATTGATACCCATTCCATGATTCAATAGCTATTCCATTTGCAGTGCTGGTGTGATATTGTGATCCTGTTGTGGAGGATGGCGGAGGATGGACTAGTAACGATGACTAATACATGGGGGTACAGTTGGTCGAAACGTGGGGGTCACATTGCCATTGCCTTCTCGTGTCGACTGTCGGCTTCATCTTATTCCCCTTGACGTTGTTTTTTTAAATCGGTTCTTAATTGTGCTTGTCTTACTTTACCTCGAGTGAGTGCTACAGCTTATGCAGAGTCCTTTGGTGTACAAATTCATGCAGAGTGGCCTGTCAGATGAGCAGCCTGCAGCCGCACCTGTACTCATTCGTCTGTCTTTCCTCTTTCCTCTTTCCTCTCTCCTTGTTCCTTTCCTCCTCCTCCGGCTGTGCGCATTTCATTAATGCCAACCAACTGGCTTGTTCCTTCCGGCCCAGCTCGCTCTTTCCTATATCGGCAGCTCCAAGCCCCAAATGCTCTGAAGCAGGCAGGTCACGGCCGGCAAATTAGTCACCCACTCCAACCGTCCACGGTTCACCACCACCACATCTTACCACCCACGGGCCGCCACACCTCGAGTGCCCACTTGCCGTCTGGGGCTTTATGTGTTTTATTTTATTTTATTTTTGTTGAAATTCCTTGAGTCTCATTCTATTTTTTATTAATCTTCTTACATAATTCAGCTACCCCCGCGCACGCCTCCGCGTTTGCTCTCCTGCTGGGTGCAGACAGGACACTGTCGAGCTTAACCTACATATCTCGATCGCCATTTCTCAACTCGTATCAAGATCATAATCAATCGGCATCAGACTCGCCAAATGACCAAATCGCCAAATCTCTAATTCCAACTCTCCCCCCATCCATCTTTCCCCGGTCCCATACAGCAGGCGACCCCCATCGACCCCGGATTCTGTCTCCAGTCATTTGGCCTTCCGTGGGGAAACTCTACCCACCGCGCCTTCCTCTTCTTTATTGACCATGTCGGACCACTCTCAGTCTCAGTCTCAGTCCCAGTATCAGTCTCAATCCCAACATTCACCACAACAGTCACTGTCGCCGACCCAGTCGCAGTCCGGCCTCGCCTACAAACGCGCCAGCCGAAAGGGCGCTCCCCGGCGGTATGCCTGCCACTACGAGGCCTGCGACAAGGTCTACTCGCGCCAGGAGCATCTGCAACGGCATCAGCTGAATCGTGAGTATCGCTATGACCAAAAATTACGTATATAGAGAGAATGTCTAACCGACAGACACCCCGAAGGAGGTCTTCACGTGCGATGTGAACAGCTGTGGCCAGCGCTTTGTGCGTGCCGACCTGCTGGCCCGACACAAGAAGCGCCACTCCAGCTCCTATATCCCGCGCAACCGCGTGCAGAGCTTTGCCGAGCCGGGCTCGTCGCCTCCTATGCCTCTGCCACCACCGTCGCCCATGTCTGCAAGCGCCAATACGAGTGCAAGTGCGAATGCAAATGCCACCGGCAGCTCACAACGTTACTCGTCTGGAAGAGTACCGCGCGATGCCGACATCCTCTTGACGTCCGACGGCGCAAACGTCCATACCAACAATAATACCGGCGGTGCCCCCACGGGGCAGCCAGGAGCGCCAGGAGCGCCAGGGCCACCAGCATGGCCGGCACCGCACCTCGACAGCATCGGGGGCGTGTCTGGTATGCTGCGGCCAGACAAGCGCTTCTTTATCCCCCACGGTGGCCACTCTCTCTCCCACCAGCAACCCCTTCCACAACTGCCACAGCTACCACAAAACCAACACCAACACCGTGCGGCCGGCATACAGAACCTGCCACCTCTGCAGCCACATGCACAGCAGTTCCAGTCCCATTCGGCGAACCACGAGTCTGGAGAAGCAGCTGCCGTGCTCTTTGCATCGGACGCCGTCTTCACAACCCCGGCCCCGGCCTTTAGTGCACCGTCTGCTGCATCTGTTTTCACAGATCCTTACGACGTGCGCAACAACTTTACCAGCTGGCTCTTTGATGCGCAGGCCGACATGGGCGAATTCAATATGACCCAGCTGCCATTTCTCGAGGGCGGTCTCGAGTCACCCTTCAACAACAACATCACTTACGACTACGAGTCGTTGACAAGCCGCTCCCACATGGACACGCCGCCGCGCCAACCCGAGACGAGCGACGAACTGGTTGGCGACTTCCGGCGACAGGAACTGCTCCACATCTACAACGCCTACCGGCAGATGGGCGGACAGGCCATAGAGAATGACTCGCCTCTGTTGTCTCCTGAGGTCATCCGCGAAAGCCTGCACGAGTTCTGGGATCATGTAGCACCGCGCGTACCTATAATACACCAGCCCACGTTCTCGTGCAACCGGTGTCCACCGCTGCTGTTAATTGTCATGCTGGCGCTCGGTGCGGCATCGCGGGCGCGGCACGAGGGTGTCGGTTCATACGACACATACGACGTGCCCAGCTACTATGAATTTGGCGACACGATTATCACCAATGCACGGTTTGCTATATTGACGAGCGATGAAGCATCGCCGCCCGTGAGCCTGTGGGTAGCCCAGGCCCTGCTTCTCGTAGAGCTGTACGAAAAGATGTTTTCGACACGCCGGCTGCACGAGCGCTCACATATCTACCATTCTGTGACTCTAACGCTGCTGCGGCGCGGCAGCCCCCTGATTGGCCGCTCTGGCAGCGAGTCGCCGCCAGATGAGGTTCTGCCCGTGACCGACCGTGCTGCCACACGGTCGCCACCAACGCCGATGTCGGCCAACACGCTCGGACGAGAGCGCGCCCAGGCGCAGGCGCAGACACAGACTGACTCGTTCTCGTGGTGGATGCGATGGGCGGAGACGGAAGCCATGCACCGCGTCGTGTTTGCCGCGTTTTGTTTGGATGTGACGCACGCGGCCATGTTTGGTCACATGGCCGACATGGGCCCGCACGAGATCCGGTTGCCGCTGCCATGCGACGACAACCTGTGGACGGCAACGAAGCCGGAAGACGTGAAGCAGTTCGACAATGGCCTGCGCATGTACGGCATTAAGCCCATTACCTTTTTAGATGGCCTCAAGCGAGCGGTGCATGGAAAAGAAGTCCAGACGCACAGCTTTGGCCGCATGATTATTATGAGCGGCCTGCTGAGTGTTGGCTGGCACCTGAGCCATCGCGAGACGCACCTCAAGTGGCTTGACCTGGCACCGCAGCGTGCCGGGCCGGGGAGCCACAGCCACACAAGCCATGCCAGTAATATAACCCCCGACGAAACGTGGCGGAAAACGCTCCTGGCAGCGTTTGACTGTTGGAAGCTCAGCTTCGACTCGGATCTGGCGGGCGCCGGCAATGCCACGTCTGCCAACAACGGCCCGATACAGAGTGCGGCTGTGCTGTACCACCTCTCCCATCTCTGCTTGCACGTCAATATTGTCGACTGCCAGGTGTATGCGGGTGCAAAGCGGTTGCTGGGCCGCAAAGTGACGAGCCGCGATTACACCAATGTCGTTGCGCGCATGGAATCATGGGCCAAGCAGCAGTCGACCAAACATGCGGTGCTGCACGCATTCAAGCTGCTGTACAAGATCCTGGTCGACCGGCGCGAGCACGAGTATTCGCTCAAGGACGAGTCGGACCCGCATCGACCGTGGATCATGTACTACGCGGCCCTCAGCATCTGGTCGTTTGTCAAAGCGGCGGGACTGCAAACACTGCAGAGCCCCTCGCAGGCGGCCAGCCGACCGGCGGCGACAACAGTGGCAACGGCAACGACAACATTTGTGCGTGTTGCGGCCTACCTGAGCAAAGTATCCGAGCTCAAGGACAACGGCGTATCGGCGACGGGCGTGCCGCGGCTGCTGGCGGACGGGCTGCCGGATTTGCTGGACTATGTGCAGCATGCCTTTAGCGGTGCACACTCTGAGCTGCTGCAGGAAGCGCAGAGCCGGCTGCAGGCGTGCCGGGAGGGCTGGCCGTAGTCGAGGCGAACCTGAACATTTAAACAAGCAAAGGATAACGGAGAGGAGTGACGAGAATCGTGAGCTCAAGATGCAATGAACAATGATGATGTTTTATTTTGAATACTCCTGACATACCACACACGGTGAGCTTGTCAGTCACTTGCTTATAAGCTACAGCTAGTCACCTGTCTGCAAAGAGTATATAACATGCCTTGCTGTCGAGACAAGACACGCACCGGCTTCGAACTCTGCCCCCTACAAATAACAATGTGCGTAATCTACAGCTCATACTATTACCACGGCTGCGGCCACACCTTGTCTGCCTTTCAGGTGCCGGTGGCCGACCACAGGATCTATATGCGGTGCCCGGCGGGATTCCAGAACCCGTTCTCCAACTCGACATGCACCCGCGGCGCCATTGTCAGTCCGACGTGCCAGTCCCTCCTGACGACAAGCCATAACATGAGGTGCCCTGTGTGCAAGGCCCGGTTGTGGGTGGCGTTTTTCTAAGCGGTGCCGGATTTTTATTTTGCTGATTCTGCTGCTCCTTTTTATGATTATTGTTTCTATTACGCTTGTTTCAGTACCCAATAGCGGTCACCTGCATACGGGGCATGGACTGATCGGACACGGATCGGATACTGTTCGAAATAATGACTCGCAGTACACAGTCTAACATGGCCGTGGCCTTTGTGCTATGTATGACTATCCTCTGCACTTTGTATGCGTATCTATAACCACGTGCCGTGAACCCATCTATGTTCCAGGTGTCTTTATCGTCGACGTCCGTCCCACCTTGAAGTGTGCTACTACCACGGCCAACGTATCCATGTAGAGTAGGATATATAGTCTTTGGCGATTCTTGGTCTGCTGTCTGAGCAGAGGACAACCTCCGTCTCACCAGCCTCGACACGTATACACAGCCAATAAAGCCCGTCTCGGACCCGGTCTAGTCCCTACTCGTCGCCAGAAAGTAGAATATTCCACATGCAACAAGCTTTCGGTCTTAGCATCTATACCTTAAGCTACAGCCGCCTCTACTTATCTCCTCTTCTTTTCTCCCCCCCTCATCTTTTATCTCCTCTTAAGCTCGTTTCATCTGAACGCGTACGTCCGTCCGGGGTGTTGCTACGATGCAATTAGCTACCCTACAATGTATTTGTCTAGCAAGTAGTAGACGCGGACTGAGTTTTTCATTTTCTCTACTTGTCCAAGCCATATCGCGTTTAAAGCCTACAGCCTCGTAAGCGTTTCTTCCTCCGCCGTCGACTCGTGGTTAAGCCCAGTAGTACGAAACACTGCCGACGTCGTGGCTATCCCCGAGGCGCAGTACTCCGTATTGATTGAGTGGTGGATAGATGTAGAATATATGACAGATTCAGTAGCAGGATTGGCCGAGAGCAGCAGTCTTTCCATCTTCTTTATGGTCCTTCTCCTTTTTCCCGTGACGGCTGACATAAAACCATTCAAAGTAGTCGTCATCCTCAATATTTATCTTATCTTATCGCCATAGTTTATTGATTTTATCGATTGTTAGTTGAGTAAATAAACTCCTTCTGCAGACCCGCTTTTCAATCAGGTATTATTGCTAGTCTGTTGAGGTGGCTGCCGCAATTGATGGACAAAATACTAAATGCTGTATCAATTGACTGTTTTCATGTTGCTGCCAAACTTTGTCCGTCGGTTACTCTTTCCTCTTACTTGGTGAATTGGTGTGTCCCAGTCGCTCCTTCCTTCTCTTTGCCAACCAAAGCTCGCTGGTGTTTTTTTTTTTTTTTTCTTAATTCCATTTCGTGGGTGCATTGCTGTAATTTCCACCTAGCCCATAAGCAACAAGCCTTTCCTCGCGCAATCTTCCCTACCCTGTCAATCTCGTATCCAGGGCTTATATTTCGGGTCCGTTCCGAAGCCTCCTTGTCACAGCCCACCTCGGAGTCGCGTATTCAAGCTTGCAAGGCTTGAGCTCTTGGGTGCCTCCACGCTGTATTAGTATCTTACTAGGCATGAGCTTGTACGGTCGCGCCTGCCGTCCTACTATGCACGGATCCGACCCGACGCTGATCTTTGTTCTTTCCTATCTTTCCTGCCTCTTCTGCGTATGGGGATTTCCTGTTTCGCCGTGTCTCACTCGCCGCTGGTAGCTCCTGCCATTTTTTTGCTTTCCCGCCCTTGTCTTGCCCTGTTCGACCACTGCTTATCTCGCTGGCGACAGTCGTTCCTTCTGTCCTGGAATCATCTTGTCATCAATCACATCTTCTTTTGGGTCCCAACTTCTCCCACTCCCTGGTCAATCAGTCTTGGCAACCGTCTTGGCAGAGCTCATCCCTACCACGTTCCAGACTAAATCTATCTTAAGCTCAGAAGCTGGCGCTGCCTGTTACGGTTACCTACAGGACGGAGCACATATTACATACAGTCGTATTGTGTCTTTCGTCTCTACAACATACTACCACCCTGGTGCCCTGGTCTGTTCCTCACTTCACTTCACCTCGCACAGCCTTCTACCACAACCGATCGGTTTTCTGTCCCCTTTACCAGAGTGACCTATTCTTGGTCTTTCGGCTTTGCTTTCTATGCCCGTCTTGTGCTCGAACCCCGTTCATTTACTACCAACTCGCCACCAACACAAACGCACATCTTCTCGCCAGGCAAGCCATCTCATCATTTTGTCACTTCGTCACTTGATCGCTCCAAGCCATCAACTCGTCGGTATCACCAAGTAAGAATACGGCACTGTCTTGCTGTTTACCGTTGCTTTCCATCTCTTATTGCCTGTGCTCCGTGAAACACAGTCGACCGAGACATTCGTGTCGACCAGCACAGCGTCAAGACAATCCGATAGCACTCGGCATTGGCCACACAATCACCTGCAGCCAGTCGAGCATAGTACAACGGGGTACAGCTCTTATTACTGGCTCGGCCGCCACGCATAATATACCCAGAACGGTCACACCAAGCCACAGCTGCATATCGGTCATAATCATCGAAAAGGAGGCCAGACCCGGACCAAAAAGAACAAAAGAAGCGACCGTCAGTCAGCCTGCAGGGGGGCGAGTGCCGACCATTGAGGAGCGCACGAACGGGAGACACAGGCACGGACGCAAACGCAAACGCAAAGGAGTACAAAAGAAGCACAACCGCTTCGGGTTTTTCCATCGCGGCTCACCTCTCATCGGTTCTACAATCACAACCACCACAGCCACCACAATGCTCGCTCAGTTCGCTTCCCAGCGGCCAGCTTCACGCAGTCGGCTGCGCACCCTGTTGATTGCATCTATTGCCGTCTTCCTCATCATCGTTGTCTTCAACACTAGCTCGACCGACGGCGAGCCATTCAAAAGCGTCATATCATCATGGCCAGAGGCAGTGTCAGCTACATTCGGTGCCGATTCCGCGCCAGATTCGCCCGGCAGCGGCGGCACACCAGAGCCAGACGTGCCTCCAGCAGCAGACGCACCGGCAGCAGACGCACCGGCAGCAGAAGTATCACCAGCACCGAGCGCTGAATCACCCGCACTGGCAGCCCCGGCCCTCAACTTCCCTCCTACCCAGAATCCCGCTGCTCCGCCCGCTGCCGTCTTTGGCGAGCCGCCAGCTGTGCAAAAGTCGACCCCTCTCTTTATTCTTGTCGGCGATTCGACCACCAATGGCCAACTCAACCAAGGCGGCGGCTGGGGCGATGCCTTTTTGTGGCTGCTGATGCGCGACGCCGAGGGTGTCAACCGCGGCGCCAACGGTGCCGTTTCCACACACTACTACAACTCGGTCATGTGGACGGACACCATTGCCAGAATCGAGGCTGCCGTGCCCTTCCGCAAAGTCTACGTCACCATCCAGTTTGGCCACAATGACCAAAACCCGGCCGTAAACGTCACCATCGACATGTACCAGGAGGCTCTCGCTACCATGGCCCGCGAGGTCATTGCTGCTGGCGGCACACCCATGCTCGTGTCGCCCCTGGCTCGCCGCGACTTCAAGTCTGAGGTCTTTGGCGGGCCGCAGATCATTGTCGACAACCTCGGCAACGAGCGCGAGGCCACAAAGCGCGCATACGAGACTGTGCTTTCAGAGCAGGCTGCCGACGCAAAGAACCGCGTGCGCTTTGTCAATTTGAATGCAGCCAGCCTCGCCTTTATTGCCGCCATTGGCCCCAAGCCGTCCTACCGCTACAACAAGTACCACCCATTCCTCATAGACACGACGCACCTCAACGAACACGGCGCTCTTGTGTTTAGCCGCATCGTGGCCGACCTCATGCTCGGCCACCCAGCCGAGCTGGTCCCCTCTGGTCAGGTTGACCCCTGGACTCCGGGCGGCAAGAATGAAGATGACGGGCTGTCCAACTGGATTGAGCCAAATCCATATCTGACCGGTCTCATCTGGCACGGCGACCCGGCGTGAGTATTTATTTTTTCGGTTTTTGGGTGTTTTGATTCTGCATTCTGCATTTTGCATTTGGGTTTTGGAAATTCTGCTCTGGCTTGATTTTTGTTACTGGAATTGAATAGTTTGGCGCATGGGTAGACGGTTAACGGTCTTATTGAATTCTTGTTTACGTGGGTGGCATAGTTTAATTAGCTAGGTTACTGTTTTGCTCAATTTAAATGAAGTCCTTGGTTAAGCTTTTGAATATCACTGTATTTTGTCATGCCGCATCTCCGGCCTCACGTCTCTCGCCCAGCAGAGTCTTCTCCCACCACTCGGACTCGCTCACAAGATACTTTTCCTTGCTGTCCGTGCGCACAAACATATGTCCTTCGCCTTTGAGAACTACCAGGTCGACATCGCCGCCGCGCGACTCGATCTGCCGCTGGATGCTCCGGCTCTGCGCAATCGGCACCACGGTGTCCTGGTCGCCGTGGATCAGCCGCAGCGGTGCCGCGATCTTGTCAGCATGGTACACGGGGCTGCGGTCGTGGTGAATCCGCTTCTTCTCTGCATCGGATACCTGCGGATGGCCCTTGCCTGGCCACAGCAGCCAGTCCAGGTAGTGGCTTTCGAGCTTGTGCGTGTCACGCCCGAGCGCCTCAGTGTCCGCCACGCCGCAGCAGCACACACCGCCGGCAAACAGGTCTGGGTAGTGCACCAGGCTCTGCAGCACATTGTAGCCGCCAGCACTGCCGCCCTCGATGCCGACTCTGCGGGCATCAGCACGGGCCTTGTTGGAGATGCCAGTCTGTCCATGTCCACGCCCATGTCCGGTGAGATACTTGACACAGGCGGCAACATCGTCTGTGTCGAGGATGCCCCAGTGCGTCCACAGCCGGTCCCGGTACGCCTTGCCATGCCCTGACGAGCCGCTGTAGTTGATGGCAAAGTAGGCATAGCCGCGCGATGCCCAGTACTGGCCCGTCATATGAAGGCCGGGTGCCGAGTGGCCAGTCGGCCCGCCATGGGGCGTGATGATGAGCGGCGGCAGTGTTCCCTTGGGCGCAACAAACTTCTTGTTGTGGGGTGGCCAGAACCAGCCGTGCACTTTGCCGTCTTTGCCGTCGTTGTCGTCCTTGTCCTTGTCAAAGATATTTTTATCGACAGAGACGAGTTCCGGGGTCGAGAAGATGGTCGGCGAAAAGACCTGGTCTGTAGACAGAAACAGCTCCATGTACTCGGCTGTGACCTCCTTTATGTGTGAATCGTGGCCGACAGAACCGACCTTGGCGTCAGCAAGATCGACGCGGTAGACGGCCTGCGGTGTCGTAAAGGAGCTGCCAATGACCAGAAACGACGTCGGTGACAGAGTGGCAACGGGGTCGAGCTTAATCTCCACGAGCGGGCTAACGAACCTGTCCAGGGGCGCCCACGCACCCGTCTCGAGGTCTACGTACACCAGCAGGTTCTTGCTGTAGTGCGTGCCCACGGCAATCAGGGTCGTCGGCGTCAAAAAATCAAAAGTCTGGCTGCCAACGAACCAGGTCGCATCACCAAACTCAACATCCTCGAGACCATCGAGGGGTATGAGAAGGTTGTTTTTCGCGGGAGGGCCCCCTGAGGTGACGGTATAACGGTACAGTTGACGAAACACTAGTTGTCCCTCTTGTGACGATGGCGTGGCCTCCATGCTGAACACGATGCTGCTGCCGTCGGGTGCCCATGCGGCTTCACCGACACACTGCCGGTCCTCGCCAGCAATGCGTTCGACACGATAAACCGTGCCAACGGACTCTGTCGTGTCGTAGTCTAGCACTCCCACGTTCAGCGTGACGCCGTCAAACGGCAGGTCTGGGTGGTCCCACTCACGCCACATCAGCGTGCGCTCGGGAGAGTCTCCGTGCCCGGTTTGCCCGGGCCGCCATCGCGGATACGAGTAAAAGTCAGCCTTCGACAACAGCGTCGAAACGCTTCCCGTCTTGCTGTCGATGGCCACAACGTAGTTGCGCACGTGCGCCGGCAGCGGGTCGGCATGGTCCTCCATGACAGCCAAGATCAAATGTCTTTCTCTGCTGATGTGGGCGCCGGCATCAAAGTCGCCGTACTTGATGTGCGGCACGCCAGGCACGAGCAGCGAGACCTCGCCCGTCGGGACATCCAGGATGCGGCAGCTGTTGTCGGACGTCTCGGAAAACACAATCTTGTCGTCAAACGCAGCATACGCAAGACCGCCGTACTCGTAGACGGTTGTGCGGACGCCCCACTGGTCGGACAGGACCTTGCGCGGCGGGCTGGTGGCGGCATAGATGGTGCTGCTGCCGTCGTCCTTTGAGACCAGAAAGTAGCCGGGGATGCCGGACGAGTCGGCAAACGCGGCCGGTGCACGGCGCGGCGATGTGAGCAGCTTGGTGCCGGCTGTAGCCGCCTGGACTGTGATGGGGCTGTCCCAGCGGCCGTACTCTGCAATCTGCTTTACAGTCATTGTTAATGGTCGGTAAACAGAAGAGATGTCGATGTTCGTGCCAAAACGCAGCAGTTGTGTTACATGTATGGTCAGCATGGGATACGGGCCGTGTTTAAAAGCGTTTTTAGTTAGACTCCTAAGAAGATTGCACAGATGCATCTATTCACACCATAGCACCAGCACCTTCCTGAAACGGCAAGCTGGCGCCTACGTGCCGTGACGTCGACCGCACCGAAATGAGTAATCACTCCCATTCCACAACTGATCTCGCTGGCACTGCTGCTGCCTGCATTTGATGTAAATCATGCATTGCTATTGCGCGTATTATTTATTCCATCGTATCCATAAATCGGTATTAGTTACATATTAAGCCTGACACGTATCGCAGGTGTCCTTCTTTTCATTTCCGTCGACCTTTGCTGCCCTCGACGCCAACGCCGTCTAGCAGCTGAACTGGCTGGTCAAGCTTCATCTTTCCAGCTTTCCACCTTTCCCAGCTTACAGCTTACAGCTTACAGCTTCTCGCTCGGGTACTTGCGGTAGTACATGCCCAGCGCCTTCATGGGGAACATGAACTTGTAGTTGGGGTACGAGATCATGCAGCTCTTGTTAAATACACCCTCGATAGCCTCCTGCAGCCACTCGCCGTTGGGCTGCTGCCGCGCCACCAAGAAGTGCACCGCGCGCCGGATTGGCTCGATGTCGGGGTACTCGGCCTTGAGCAGGCCAATCACGGCCCACGCCGTCTGCACTACCAGCGAGCCCGACGGGTGCTCCACGTACTCCATGCGCTCGCACGCCTTGTAGCTCTCAGACCAGCCGCCGTCGGCACGCTGGTGCGCGATCAGGAAATCGCAGCCGTTCTTGCTCGGCGCGCTGTTTGCATACGTCTCGCCCACCGAGTACAGGCTCTCCAGCGCAAACATGGTGGCGTACGTGAAGCAGATGCCCCAGCTGCCGTACCAACTGCCGTCGGGCCGCTGGGCCGTCTTGATCCAGCCGACAGAGCGCTGGATGAAAGGGGCGATTTCGTCGGCGCGGTACGCGGGCCAGTGCTTGCGGAACAGCGACAGGGCTGTGACGACGGCGGTTGTGCACTCGGGGTAGTCGTACTCGACCATGATGCGGCCAAAGACCTCGGCGGCATTGAGGGCCTCCATCCACTCGCCGGCGCGTGGCGGCTCGTACGATGCACAGCCGCCGGACGGGCTCTGGAACGTCAGCAGCGTGTCGATGGCGTCAAAGATGCGCTGGTCGTCGATCAGCTGCGGGTAGCCGGGCGTCTTTTGCAGCAGGATGACCGACTTGAGCGCTTCCGACACGCAGTCGCTGACCGCGTAGCCCTGGGTCTTGTTGCTAAAGGTCCAAGCGCCCTTGCGGCGCTGGCGGTACGAGGCCTCCTTGTGCGGCACCTCGTCGCGGATCTGCTGGTGTTCGAGGAACTCCAGAGCCTTGGTCAGCATGGGCCGCCAGCGCTCGTCCGTCTCGAGGCCGGCGTCCATGACGCTCTGGATGGCAAACGCCGTGTCCCAGCACTGCACGCCATTGGTGCCGTTGCACAGCAGGCCCTCGTTCTTCATCCACAGGAACTCGTGCAGCCGCTCGCGGTGGCGGTCGACGGAGACAGCGCCGGGGCCGTCGCGGATGTAGCAGCACACCATGTTCATTGGGTTGTTGACTGGCGCCAGGTCGGCATAGTCGGTGTTCTCGTCCTCCATGTCGATGAGGCGGCTCACCCACTTCTCGCTCATGTTCTTGACGAAGCCGGGCCGCAGCGGATTCCACACGTTGGCCAGCAGCCAGTTGGCCGAGTTGAGCGCCCAGGACTTGGGGTGGTAGTTGTCGATGGCGGCAATGGAGTTGCGGTGCGCGTGCCAGTTGATGCGCGCCCAGTCCTGCACAAACACCTCGTTGCGCAGCTCGCGGATCAGCGGCGTCTCCTCGCAGGACCAGCGCTTCGAGTACATGTACGACATGGGCAGAAACACCTGCCGGATGTGGATCCACCAGCGCCAGGGGGCAAACGGCACCCAGTCCGGCACCAGCCACAGCTCGGCCGGGATGGGGTTCACAAAGTCCCACCGCGCAACGCCCAGCAGCGACAGCCACACCTTGGCCCAGTGCGGGCTGTTGGTGGCGCCGCCCAGGCGGTGCAGCGTCGCGCGCGCCTTTTGCATCTGCGGCTCCTCGGCGTCGACGCCGACGATGCGCAGCGTCACGTAGTTGAGCACGGTGCCGAGCACGGAGCTCTCGGCCTCAATGTGCAGGCCCCAGCCGCCGTCCTCGGGGTGTGCGCGGGCAAACAGGTAGTTCTTGATCTCGGTCGCGTAGGCCTCGGAGATGGGGGTCTTGGTGACGTACCACGCAATGACGATGCCGGGCAGCAGGAACATGGGGCCGCCGTACTCGCACGCCCAGTTGCCCGGCGGTAGCTGCAGATGCTCGAAGAAGGTGAGGCCGTTGCGGACGGCATCCAGTGGAGTCTCGGGCGCGGGCAGGTCGGGCAGGTCGAGGGGCAAGCCGAGAAAGTACTTGTCGGCGAGAGTCTGTGGCCACTTTTTGGCTTCGGCGTCGTTGTCGAGGTAGTGCCATGTCTGGCAGCCCTCGTCGTCGTCGCGCATGCGCCAGCGGCCCAGGTCGGTGCGGTCTGGCAGCCGTGTCTTTTCTGTGGTATCCTTTGTCTTGGTCGACTGTGCCTTTGCTGTCGCCGTCGCCGTCGCCGGTTTCGCGATGCCCTCGAGGGCGCTCGATCGTGTCTGCACCATGCCGTCGATCCGTATCTAGTTTTTCTTAGTTCTGCGTTGATGTCGTCTTCAGAGTACTGTCGGCAAGTGGCATAGCTCTCTCCTCGAACGGCGGTGAGATGTGGGATACAGAAACAAACTGACAACGCCAGACGCGATGCAGCTCTAGGCAGCACAATCCCTACAGTTCAGAACTCGGCCGAGCGTGTCTAGATCAGGGGACAGGTTACTCTCAGTTCAGGGGACTCACATGTTAATTAGCAGCTAGTAGAGCTCTGTGTGGGGAATAGGTCCGCTTTAATGGCCTGTTATTGTACCGTGTAACTGGCGTTACAGTGGCATGCGATGTAAGCGGTGTTGTATTGACTTTTGGTCACGTGATTGGTCGGCATCGTGAACGACGACGCTTCATTCTGGTCAGTGCTGAAATGCTTCCACGATGCAAACAAAGATACAGGTTGTTGAGATTCTGTATAAATGCAGTTCTGAGTTCTTGGCCTATCGGCTATGTTTGTATTAATCCAGTACTAAATAATAGCGCAGGTCGTAGGCCAATTGCTTTATTAATCCATTTAAATTGTTGCATTTTCAGCCTTTCATGAGAAATAGAGCAAGTTTGAAAGTGACAGAATCTAAACTGTAATGATGAAACATTAATGTAAATAAAAGGGAAGAGAGTCAGCTAGTAAGAAAATCTATAAATGATCATCAATATGTTCTAGAAAACCTGCGTCGAATCACAGACAGCAGTAGATTTGCACACAAGCAGGGCGAGCGAAGCAAAACACATCAAGATGGCAGAAGAGGGACACAACGGAATAGCTGCCACACTATACAAGACAATATCAATGCCATTACACCCTTGTGAGCCAGAGACGGTTGTTGGTAGACTGTGTCCTCAAAAACAGACGCCGGGTGACGGCCCAACCGCGGGACCACGATAGCCACATCCCCCCTTCGAGATGCATCCAGCTAACGACGTAGTCGAACGTGATTGCCCCGTCTGAGTGGCCATACCAAGCGAGACTGCCGTCGGACAGTCCCCCAAGGCGCTTCGATGCAGGGTTGGCTTGCCTCGGACAAAAGGCACTACTCTGCATCGCGCCGGCACATCCCACTGCCCAGCTCCTGTGCTTTTGCATCTGCTTTTTTGCTTTTTTCGCTGTCTCATGGCATATTTTTATATTATTTTCTGCAGAAGTTTCTATTTTTACAGAGACAGCTATCGAAGATACCTCTCCCATCAGCCAGTATTTGTAGAGACCAGGCGCGCGCGTACTATCGCTACTGTCGAGGGACAGCTGGCAGCTTCTGAGGCCGACGATGCTGGCTGTAGAGGCGTATAAAAAGGTTCACGAGATGGCCGTGGAATCGAGTAGAGTTTGTAGAATCACCAGAGACGCAAACGAGCAAAAGAAAACCACAAGATCACTAGTAAGTAAAAAAAAACATGTCTGACCAGACAGCTATTAAAGTCCTCGACCAGGACGTCGACGGCGATGCCGGCACGTTTCGTGTCCAAGTTGGCAATACAGTGCGGTACCTCACCATCGAGGCTGGCGTCTTTCCAGAGCCGACCCTGCAGTGGCCAAACAAGCTCGTCGGTGCCCTTTGCCGCGAGCCCCAGTGCATCCCCGACGGTGCGTGGACAGATGCCGTGATCTCGCGCGGCCGTGACGGGGCCATCCGCGCCGAAACGTTGACCTACCCCGACGACGACGGCGGCGGCGGCGATGACGAGGATGGAAACGTCGTGGTCGAGCTTGTCCACCCGTGCTCTGTCGACGTTTTGTCCCTCGTCACCACATCTGTCATCCGCTCCGGCGTGTCTGTGGTCAAGTGGGACGTCCCGGCCGGGCATGCTGTGGCCAAGATTGCCTGCTTCCGCGACCAGCTTCATCGCATCGACAGGGAGACATGGGCATATATGAAGCTCGAGGCTGTTTGTGAAGACAGAAAACACGAAAAAGACAAGCTTGCCCCTCATATTCTTGCCCAGATCACAGAAAACGGCATGCCCATCGGCGTGCTTCTCGAAAAGCTCGAGGGCGACCATGCCGGCACCGCCGACCTGGCAGAGTGCGAGGCCGCTGTGCGCCAGCTCCACGGCATCGGAGTCGTGCACGGCGACCTCAACCGGTACAACTTTATGGTCGACCGCCGCGATGGAGGCAGGGCGGTGCGGCTGGTCGACTTTGAAAAGGCGCGGCCCTACAGCAAGACAGCGGCCGACGCCGAGATCGAGTCGCTGCGGGCCAAGCTTGGCGACGAGTCTGGCGCCGGCGGCACGTTTTGTGGACGCGTTGGGCAGTAAGGGCTGGGTGGTTTGGGTGATTTAAGGGGATTTGGAGACGATTGGGCCTAGATATTGCCAGCTGTCAAAAACTCTACTCTGTCGAGGAACTGCCCGTCTCAGCACGTATCCATTTGGTGTCCCATGGCCGGTCCGTCCCGAAGCTAGCCTCTCTAGCGCCAACCTGGTCTGGCAGCGGCCGGCGGCTAGCATTTACACAGAAGGTTTACTTTGAAAATAAGTTACTACAGCTATTCTACGATGTAGATGTTCGATTGTATTGGGTGAATAAATGTGACATTGGTGACTTGGCATGCACTTGTATATACAAGAGATTTGTATTTCTCTCAGTATTTATTTAATTATTTTCATCATTTGGTTTTAAACAAAACCCCCACATAAGTAGGAATTAATTCGTGACTGTTATTTTTCAAGAGTAAACTACTTACAAATACTACCTTGCTTATTTATTCTGACCACGCTATCAGCCTTGAGATACAGTCGCCGAGTCCGTATACGAGCATAGGAGATGCCAAAGTGTGTGCTTCGAGATCTAAACTTTGACTTGGCCAAATCAACAAATTACCACGATGCATCTTCACCAGGCCCCTGCTTTCGAATATCAACTACCAAGACATCCGAGGCCAGGATCACTAAGCACACTTCTCGTGACCGCAAGAATTCATACAAAGTACAGAATACAGGCCGAGCTGATGGTACGCGGACGCGTGGCAAGTATGGCCAGGGCGTCATCGGCATTTGTGTTTGACTTCTTGGCGACGCGAGTCGTCAAACGGCATTTGCTGAGAAGTGGTGATCTGTCTTTAGTTATTTACTTTTAAGTACTTGCTTATTTGTTTTATGTTCCTGGTCTATACTAGTCCCTGGCCGAGATGGGTATTGAATCTATCGAGAAAGGGGAGAGGGATGCTCATCTCATCAATATACAAGTAATAGCATGACGAAGCAAGCCGAGGCCAAACCCCCCAAGCCCTCGAGAAAGTACAAAAGTAAGAAAGAAAGGAAGAAACAAATGGGGCACTCTATCTGGAGAAAGTAATACTCTGCAAAATGCCAAATATGACAAGTGATACTCTTAAATCCTGATGGAGGGCTGCGTCCCGAGTCCAAGGTATACTTCTCACATCAACGATCCGAGCGCAGCAGGGTCCAGCATGATCTTACAGTACATAGTATACTCCGTAGTACTATGTATGACTATGTAAGGCGTTGTTATTGCGATTGCAGTGCAGCGGATATTAATTACACTTTTTGAAAAGGGTGGAAAACATGAGGCCACTTTAGTGGTAAAAGTCGTTCGGGGCGTAGTCCACAGCCGTGGGCTGGCCCGAGCATGTACCAATCAAAGGCTGCAGAGAGCATGGTCAGAGCTCAGGATGGAACATACGTCGTAATTACATAGTTGAAGGAGCGAGTGGCCACTCAGTACATAGGGAGTAGCGAATAAAAGAGTACTATGTACTATGTAAACGACTGACCGGTGTGTTGTGCGGAGGGTGGGTGAGCATTACAGGGCCGAGAGGAGGATTTGCAGAGAAGAAAGAGCACATCGTACCACTCTGTATGGACAGAGCGAGAGAGGATCTTTGATTATGATGGACGGTTAGAGGGTGCAGATGCCTGAGATGCGGATGATTGATCTACTCTGTAATGCAGCACGGCAGGCAGATGCACTGGCTCGTCGAGCAGCATCCTCTGTTAATCTATCTCCCGGCAGAACCCGGCAAACTGGGTCAACGGTCAAGCCATGTCCAAGCTCTGACACGCATGCATAGTAGTACGTAACAGCGATCAAGAGACCGGGAATACTGGCAGAAGATTAACAATCGACATAAGGAGGACACAAGTAAAACTCAACGGTCACTTGATGCCCGACAGCCCCTATTGGGGATCCAAGGATCATGGATCATGGGTTGTGACAAGAAACAGATCCTCTTCTATGTATGTAGTTAGCATCAGTGGCTAGCATCGCCTTGTCCGTCTACTTACTTGCCCTGATGGAGACGGAGGAGTCTGCCCTCTGCCCTCTAAAATGTTCTTCAACATTCTACCGTATTCACAATGCCACAGACCACCCCTGGACTGCCGACTATGCCTGTCTGGTCGTCGTGCAGTAGCGCACTTTTCCACGCGATTTCTGCAGGAGGTCGGCAGGAGAGTAGGAGTGCCGTGCAGACCGTTACATGTGCGGGTGCGTATATTACGGTTATAATGGACGGCAGGGCAGAGCGAGGTGTACTGTGTATTACTGTGTATCGAGCAGTGGCAAGGTGAAGGAGGCAGAGGCAGAGAGAGGCATCATAGCTGCACCTGAGACGCGCCCGTAACCCGCGAATTTGCGAATCCGTGTATCCGTGAGTTCGCGAACGGCCTGCAGGAATGAAAAACGTACAGAATCAAATAAAACATGAATCCTTCGTTGGCCAAGATGTGAACAGAGAGCGTAAGGGTGTGAAGATGCAACCGCCACTCCACCCCATCCGCGAGTGTCCATGGCCACCAGCATCTGCTTCGTATCTCTACCAGTAATGGCCGTACTCGGATATTTGATATCAAGTGAATGCTGCAGAGTAGATGCTGAATACCAGACTTATGTATGGAGCACAAAACCAATCAAATAAAGATGTGCGTCGCCAACAGTGCTGGGCCCCAAACCGGCTTCATCTCATGGATTCCTGTGTGTTTGACGATGTACAGGGTGTCTGTTTCTTCTTTCTTCCCTTCCTCGTACTCCTGTGTTTCTCGTCTCTGGTACGGTACGGAGTAATTGTTTAATGTTTTCGGTCTCTCTCACCCCTGCCCCAACGTCGCATCCACAGCCCAACCGCCATCGCCAACACCAACGGCGCTGCTCAGACACAGGAGCTGTTCATCACCTGACGAGAAAGTGGATGTCACTGCTGCTTTATTCTCCTCTTATCAAGATTTTATCTAGAAAAAAAGAAAAGATGCAGAAACCTAAAAATCCACTTGTTCACACCGAGGTTACCTTGATCAACGGACTTCTCCACTGTCGATAGGATGAGCCCTTACTGTACTGAGTAATACATGATACATATTTGCAGAGCACTGCGCATGATACTCCCCAAGGCGTCTTACCTCTCCTCTCTTTTTCTCGCTTTCTCTTTTTCCACTCTTTCCATTCCGCTTCTCTCTACCTTCTCTGCCGTATCTCGTTTCTGCCTCTGCTCAGCTTACGTCGTACCCTTGACGTTGCAGCATACGATCAGTGTTGTGATTTATGATAACCTATGCTGGTACAGTACTATTGCAGAGTATTCACTTACTATTCGGTGTATTCTTTTTCTGCGTCAATATTGCATCACTATATTCATCTTCATCCATTATACTCCCCTCATCAATATGCAGTGAAACGTGCCGTGGCCGTCGAAGCCAAGGTAGTCATGTAACAAGGAATCAGAAGCCCATAGAGTATAGTCGAAAAGAAGGAAATAAATAAAGAAAAAGGTAAAGACACTACAAGACAGCGGAGCACACCGCTGTTGGTGGACCATGCTTCGATATTGGCTGTTGGTCATTCCTCGCAGTGCCTCTACTTTGGTTGTCGTCTTGGCCTGGCCTTGGCCGTGTGCTTGCTGTCACCACTATCATCCCTGTGTGGTGGTCGTCCAACGGCTGTTGTTTGGGGCAGTATTGAAATGTACAGAGTATGATTTTATTGTATGCATGCATTGCATGCCGATAGAGGCTGATGACACTATCGATGTGTAGAGCGAATTCATAAAAGCAAAGAAGCAAAGAGGCAAAGAGCAGAGATCCAACCCGGCCAGGCCAACAATTTGTTTACCCGAATTCCAATTTCCAAAACCAAAGCCCCCCCAAAATACAAAAAAAAAAAAACATAAAACCCAACAGCCAGCTAGTAAACCAACAGACCAAATCCAGCCGTAACGCGCTCGCTGATGCAAGAGTGCCAGTAGAGCGCCTCTATGTGAAATGAGATATGAGAGATGAGATGAGAAGAAAAGCAACATAAATAAACAGATCCTCCAGTTGAGCCGCTCTGCAATGTAAAAACGCCGTTGTAATCTGATAGACGACGTATGCTGCGACAAAAGAGAGAAACAGAGAAAACCCGAAAGAGAGAAGAAAGAGAAAGAAAAAAAAAACACTAGGCGGCACGGTGGCTGGCCAGCGCTGGTGTCGACGAGAACAGCGGGATCGGTGGCCGTGACGGCTTAGCCTTCTTGGGCGACATGGCCGTGGACGACGACAGGCCCGCTGACGGCATGCCCGTCGTCGACATGCTGATGCCCGCCTTTTTCGTGGACGACCGCCGCTTGCGCACGCACGACGACGGCGGGCCCTTGGCTGGCGTCTCGCTCACAGAAGAAGGAGACCGAGACAGAGAAGGCGGCAGAGACAGAGACGGAGCCGCCGAGGCCGGCGCCGGCGCGGACCGCACCTTGACAGAGTGAAACCAGGCAGGCATCTCGTACGGCTGGCAGATGCCGCAGATCTCGTGCTGTCTGAACTCAAAGTGCGTGACGTCGGGGTGGCACCGGCGGTGTGAGATTTTGTAGAGATTGCACCAGCGTGCGGCAATGAAGCGGAAGTGGCCGCAGCTGTACTCGCGCTGGGTGAATTCGCACATGGCCGGAGAGTGGGCGTATGGACGAGTGGACGAGTGAGTGGCCGGCGGCGGAAGAGTATACGAGCAGGCGGCAACGTCGGAATGGCCGACAGACGGGGCCAAGTCAGCGGTAAAGCAGGAAAGCAGGAAAACAAGCAGACAAAAGATCTCGATATGGCGAGGCGAGGTCGGTGCCGGCGTCAGTGTCAACGACAACGCAACGTAAAGTTTGAGGCGATGGACTCGGCGATCGAGATCTGAGTGACGGCGGACGCGGGCGATGAGACAGTGAGACAGTGAGACGGTGTGACGGTACGACAACAGATGCGAGAACAGACGATGTGATTTGCGAGTGGGTGAGGGTGAGAGCGCGGTGACGATAGACGAGACGAGGCGAGGCGAGGCGAGAATAGAGGACAGAAAAGGCACGAGGAGGTCTCGATGAAGGCGGGAGAGGTCACTTATATATCAAGACAGCCGTAGGACAAGTGCGAAGTAGAGACACGAGACTGGATGAGATGGAATGAGAAACACAAGAGACTGCATGAGAAACAGACGGGAGCAGAAGCAAAAGAAAAGGCGAGGGTTACTTATGGTCGATGTGGTGTAATTAATACTCAGTATTTAGTACGGCACTACATATGTACTGACTGCCTGAGCAGTCCCGGTAGTACAGATAGGAGGGGTGTGTGTGCCAGGAATAGTGTGTGTCGGGATTCGATGGGCATGGGTGGTGGGTTCTGTTTGCAGGGAGGTAAATGATCGAGGTAGACTGCTATGTACTATGTATTAATACAAAGTATGTAAATGTGAATGATCAAGAGATAAATGGATAATGATTTTATGTTTGATTACGGAGTACCTAGTAATTACAGAGTATTCGGAGGGCTACGATCAATCCCTGAACTTCTGATGGGACAGCAAGTTGAAAAAGTTGACTCTTGGGAGTGGAAGGGGAAAAAGAGAAGGGCACCCTGAAGGCAAATGAAATGGAAAATAGAAAATAGAAGAGAAAAGAAAAGACAAGAAAAAGAAAAGAAAAATGAAACAGGGCAGACAGAGGTGAAGAGGAGCAGTCGTCGGAGTCAGGGAGTGCAGAAGGCTGATGGGACAACTACGAGAAACTCGGGTCATACCCAATGCTGGATGTGTGTACTGATGAAATCAAATAAGAGTATTTAAATAATTAAAATCAAACAAACAAACAAACAAACAAACAAACAAACAATCAAACCAGGCTAGCCAGACCTAATGCAGCATGTCTGCACATCCTTTGAGTTGGGTACATATGCGTTTGTACAACGGTTATTGCTTTTGCAGGATGAGGAGGAGAGTGAAAAAATAATGTCGAAAGGAAGCCTAAGCGGAAGAGAAAAGAAAGAAGGATTAAACAGTTTGTAGAAAACATGAAAAGAGAAAATCAAGCCAAGACGAAACAACACTCGGTTGTGGGCAGTTAGCAGATGCAGTGTTAGTATTGGTCTTTGCAAATCCAGTATCCAAACACAAATACGAAATAATCAAAGAAAAAGAACCAAGAGGCAGTCCGTCGATTTCAGTGTTTCGCCATGAAGAGTCGCCTTTCAGACAACAATACACCGTAGAGGGCGAGATGGAGAGCGGGCAATACTCGGTACAGACACGACAAAAGAAAGCAAGAGACTGACAACAGACAACCATGGCTCGAGGGGCAGGGGTGTTGTGAGGCTGTGGAGCTGCGGGAGAGGCGAGTGATGGCGAGGCCGAGGTGAGCTTTGCTTCTGTGCAGAGGATGAGAAAACAAGTGAAGAAGACAGCAAGCGAGGCACGAACAATATATGCCAAGAACGAGCGAGACCGAGCTGCGATTACGAGTGTAGATGCTTTGCGAGGAGAGGGCGAGGAGAGGGCGAGGAGAGGGCGAGGGAGGGAGAGGGAGAGGAAGAGACAAGAGAAAAGACAAAAAAAGACAAGAGAAAAGACAAGAGAGAAGACAAGAGAGACAAGAGAAAGGCGGTCTACCGGGAAGACGGTGAGCGAGAAGCAGAAATACATCAAAAGAAATCAGAAAAAAGAAAAAAAAAACCGCCCGACAAACGCCAGACAAAAGCAAAAGCAAAACCACGTGTCCACCAGGACGAGCTAGTCGCCGGCATACATAGATAGTACGGAGTAGGCGTCTTCCAAAGATGTGCATAGTAGAAGATGTAGCCAGGAGGACAAAGAAAACGGAGTAGAGAGCAGAAGCAAGAATGAATGAAAGAAAGAAAGACGGGGAAAAAGAAACAAAGAAAGAAAACGGGCCGGACGGGCTGCGGGCCATACCGTCACCGTTGATGTGTAGTAACGTCGGTGAGCAAGTCGGCGATGCAGAGCAGGTTGTACTGAGTAAGTGGTCTGGTTATCTGATTGTGAGTCCTGATTGTCGTGGTTACTACAGTATGTACATACTGCAAGTATGTATTCTCTGCACAAACTCCGTACATACCGCAGTAAGATGTACTACACGCACTGTAGGTTGGCACATCCTATATACTCGGTAGTAATACCGGCTGGGGAACATGCAGCATGTCTTCTATCCCATGCTGTCCCATCAATTCTTGGCATCTCATTTTGATTTCCCATGTCGCCGTCTGCCATCCCCCTCTACCATCTCCCGATATTCCAAATCAGCATCTACTACTGCGAGTACTTACATGTAATCCCAGAGATAGGCCTGGCCAGGCCAGCCACGAACAAACAGACCCCAAATCCTACCCGATGTCCGATCCTTTTGCTCCTTTGCCCATCCATCTTCTCATCCCGTCCACCATCCATCGACCTCCCATGCACCCCTCCTCCTCCTTCTCATCCTTTGCCCTACCCTACCACATGATTGACTCGTGCAAGCACCTCGGCCAAGTGTGGGCCAGGCCAGAAGTTTCCCTTTCCTCTTCTTTCCCCTTCTTTTTTTATTATTATTAACCTCTCTGAATATGTCGCCTGCTCTTTGGTTTTGTTGACCGCTTTCCTCTGCTTTTACTGTCCTTGTATTTTGCCCGCTTCTACTATTACAGACTTCTCTTCCACTCCTTACATAGTACAGAGTATTCCGCCTGCCACGCCTTTTTACACTCGACACGGCACAGAGTGCAACTCAATGTCGGGCTAGCTGGCGACCAGTAATGAGATTCCGCTAATCTGCCGTCACTTTTGACGTATTGGGTGTAGAGGGCAGGCACTAGGGCAGATTAGAGGGTAGAGGATAGCGAGTAGACTAGAGTGGTCGCCGACCAAACTCGAGGTGTCGGGGAGTACGAGTATATATGTACATTCTGCAGTTTCCAGAGCATGTATATTTGCACATTGTGCACCAGGCATGCACTTCGACGCACTTGCATGCCCGCGTCTGTATCGTATCCGATGTTTATTTCGTCAAAGCACAGGGTACATCTCTTCGGAGCACAAGACAAACTCCTGTAAACGACGTCTCGGCGAGAGAACGACAGTCACAACGGTGTGGGACGCAATGGCGGAAGTAGCTGCGCCGTCGTTGCAGGGTTGCCATCCTCTTGCTCCTTTTATGAGCAGTTAATCTGAGAGTAATAGTCAACTTCTCCTACTGCATAGTACATATATCGTGCTGTGCACCGTACGCAGTCGGCAGAGTGGAGGAAGCCCACTTCCGCCTTTTACTTGCAGACCCGACACCATGGTCTCTGGGTGCGGGCCGTCCTTATTCTCCTTGCTTCTTGCTCTTGCTCTTGCTCTTGCTCTTGCTCTTGCTCTTGCTCTTGCTCTTGCTCTTGCTCTTGCTCTTGCTCTTGCTCTTGCTCTTGCTCTTGCTCTTGCTCTTGCTCTTGCTCTTGCGTCCTCCCTTCTCCCTGCTGAGCACAGCGCCTCCCTCCCTCCCTGCCCCTGTCTCTCTCCCTGTACTCACTTCTCAATACAGCATTGTCCGTCCCTGTCCTGCCTTCTAGGCCGTGCTCCTCCCTGTCTTTCTATCCATTCCTCCCGACACCACCACATAACCCCCCGAGGCGACCCGCACTCCCACACAAAACACCATACTGGCCCGGGTAGCACAGTGGTAGCTGCGCCTGCCTAGTAAGCAGGAGGTCCGCGGTTCGATCCCGCGTCTGGGCATTCTTTTTGCAGGCCTTGGTTTGGTTGTATTTTTGGTCTGATTCTGATTTGAATTTGGTTTGAATTTGAGTTTATTTGAATTTATTTGAATTTGATTTTGATTTTGGCTCTGGTTATGATTAACGGCTCTATAAAACTACAACTTGCAACTCTCTGCTGTCGCTTCTCTCATTCACGTGTACCATAGTAACGTCACGAAGCCGAGAGCCTCAGAGTAGGAATGGCGAAATCGGTGAAAGAAAGGGCGACAAGACAGGACAAGAACAAAATATAAAATTATAACAGAGTCCCGACAGAATGTGCCAGCTCGCCTGCAAGGCCGCAACCACGCTCGCGGCGCCACTGCTATTCCTAAATGGGGGCCTTCTTGCGCGTCGCTTCTCACTTGTCATTTTTCTTCTAGAGTTTGTCAACATACTATGTACATGCACAGTACTGTACAACTTAAGAGTAATACTCTGAGTTTTGTCTGGTAGTCCGTCTTGAGTCGAGTGCACTTTCAGAATACTACAGTATGTACTTTTTCTCCTCGAGGGCAAGGGGCGGCCCGCCTGTCGTGGTGCGGGAACCATTGTTTCTTGGTAAAATTGGCTAGGGGTTATTTTTCTGGCCCCCCTCTACTCCGTAGAATACAGACTATTTCCTCTTGGCTGCTTTGCTGCTACGAGTACCTGCGGCGTAGTCTGTCGTCTTCCAGACCATGTTTAGTATTCAGCTCGCCGGTATATCTGACAAGTCACTTGCTGGGCTGTCGAGGCCGTATTGCACTGCAATACCGCGGCTTGAACGAGTCTGTTTGCAAAATGATTAAAAAATAGATAGTAGAAAGTAGATAGTCGAAAGGGAGTGATAGACGAAAAGCCAAATGCCGGAGCAGTTCCCTGTTTTGATGTTTGATGTTTTTGGTGCCATTCTCATCTTCCAGTTTGATTTTTCTGTCATGGTTTCTTTTCTTTTCTTTTCTTTCCTTTTGTTTTCCCTTCCTCCTCTCGCATGAAGCCTCCTGTTTTACTCTACATCGTACATAGTACGTACACACTCGACATGTACTCCGTACAGAGAGTACCCAGGAGCATGGCTACGGGTCAAGGGAGCTTCATTTTCCATCTGTTAGTCTACTTTGTCTTCCTTGTTTCTTTTTTTTTTTTTTTTTTTTTTTTTTTTTTTGGGTTTATTTTTGGGGGGATAACAACAAAAAAAAACAAAATAACAAAAACACCCATCAGAGGTCACAAACACAAGACA